>JAQGAE010000751.1:0-30302 GCA_034696685.1 Julus scandinavius | reverse complement strand
AAGTTAAAAGAAAAATACATCAGCACTATACAAAAACTGGATAACTGAATAATTTCCATACTCACTCGTTCCACCACAGGGTTTAATAGTGTCTAACGCAATCAACGGATATGCAGAACACGTGATGTTACTGAATCTCCAAAATTCCTTAAAAAAAAAACTTATTTGAATCGCTGTGTTCATACTTTTCGTATAAGATCGACGAATCACAACAATTCACGCACAACAGAGCTGAGCTCTAACATTTCTATAAATATGTTGTTGCGTTCACATGCTCAAAAATATGGCTGCCTCAACAGCGTGTAGGTAGGGATTAGTGTTTTACATTGAAGTATTTAATCCGAAATGCTGGAGAAATGTACATATATATATTATAAATGTCAAACAGTAGAACCTGTTTAAATTCATTCTGTGTAAATGATTAATCTCTCTAAAAGCATACAATGTGCCGGTCCCATCTTGTTACCTGTGTATGTTTTGCAATAAAAATATTCCTTTTATTGTGTGAAGAATATATTTTTATTTCGGTGAAAGGGATGATTAACCTTGAAGGCAATTTTCTACATTGGTGATAGTTGCTTTTAAAGGCTAACGTTGTATTGTTTTTCGAAAAATGCGGAGTTAAACAAAATTATATTGAAAATTGGCGTTTTAGTATATAGTGATTAGCTTGAACGTTTCGGCTGGTTCACCATTGTTGCTCAAGAGATTCGACATATCCTAAGGCACTTGATAACTGTGATCATTTCTCAGCCATTTTCGCCAAGTACGAGGCATAACACAACATTGTATAAATAAACACTTCTGCAAATTGCTTTTTTGCATAAGGCCCTTTTTGCCGCCCAGGGCCCGGGTGCTGAGGCATGTCAAGAACTGCCTCTGGAAACAGTTTAAGTAAACCGATTAAACCTGAGTGAAGTTCAGCTGATGTCCGATTTATTGTGAGATCCCGTGTTGTTGATCCAGGGATACACCGACGGGCAAGGCTGACAAGTCTTCATGTATCTCACACCCCCTTTGAACCAGAGGTTGCACACTTTGGGTTTTTTGCACGGGAGCACGTGGTCCCTGTTTTGGCATTGCCAGGGAGGAAATTCTTTGATTTTGCTGAGGGGGGTGGGTTCCCTCATCCAGTCGATAAGCTGTGAGGAGGTGATGATGTACACATCGTCCATGGTCACGAGGGCGTCAAGGAAAGCCTCGAAGCCTTCCCTATGGTGGGGAATGGCGAACCAGGCCGAGTGGTAGAACAGGCCAAAAGGGGCCCTGTTGGTCAGGTAGTGGCGCTCGAAGTTCTTCACCAACATCTTGTAGACTCCCTCTGCCGTGGGAGGGTTAGAGCATGCGTCAGCCATGCTACAGCGACCGCCATTCAGGTCCACCCACATGACCAAGGGGATTTCCCACACGCCGGGGAAGGAGAGTGTGGGGCAAGGGGGGATCATGCATTCGTGGGGGATGGCGTAGTCCAGAGTGTAGGGCCAGTAGGGGGGCTTGTTCTCGTACACCGGCATGGATGAGTCGTAGGTGAAGTTGTTCTCGTAAAGCATGGCATACTGCCTGTTGCCACCAATTTGCAAGAATGGCGAACGCATGCCCCGGATGTCGTCAAATTTTATCCCAGCGTACGTTTGCAAGATCTCTTTTTGTCCATATATTTCCTCCTCCCACTTGCTCTTCAGGAAGTCCTCTCCATAACTATGGCTAAAATAAATAGGCGTATTATTGAGTGGAAAAGCTGTGGTAGCTAAAGTTTGATGAACGCTTGTATGAATGACACTGATTATGAAACAAATACAAAAAATATAAAAGCAAGTGTCATACGTGATGGAATGCGAGGCAATTTCGTTGCCATCCGAATACAAGGTTTGCACCTTGCCATAGTCAGTCCATTCGTGGGAAACATAAAACGTAGCAGAAATAGAACATCCATGGGGGTTCTTCCTGCCCTTGTAAAACAGTTGTTCATACAGTGGCCAATTAATGTCGTTGACTGCATCGTCAAAGGTGATAAGAACCATCTGAGGTATATCTTCTGGTTTAAATCCTCCTGTAATTTATGAGTAAGGGGGTCATTAGTAAGTTTTTATATAATAAAGCCCTATGCAGCCTTCGAGCTATTCGATTTTGTATTATATGCTTTAAAACTAATTAAACACCAGATAGTGACTAAGACTGAGAAGAGCACAGGAGGAAAATGCCCCCTATGCTTCCTGTTATCTGGCACTATTCTCTGGGCCCCACCCTCACTTCTCACCAAATTTAAAAGAAGTTACTACTTCTCACCAAATGAGCCAAAAAATGAAGTCGTGAAATATCAAAATCTCGACAATATTTTCCAAATATTGAACTGAATGAGGACTGTTCAAAATGTAAATTGGATGTAGAACTTCACGTAAAAAACATAGGAACTGCAACACGTTATTCTAATATTACTTGGACCTTACTAAATAACAGCACATATTTGCAAACCTGGAGTGATTTGGTTTCCTCCGCAGAAACACTGGGGCAATTTACATAGCGTCTGATTACACCGTTTTGCTGGAGTGTCCACAGATGGCCTTTTGATGTGCGGACGTCGTGTTGTAGAAGGGGTGGGAGGTGGAGTTGGTGCACTAAAAGAAGATATTTATATAAGCCAACGTGTAGCATCTTAGTTATTGATCAATAGCATTTAACAATTAAGCCACCCTAAATATTAACACCATAAATAAAAAATATCCTTCAAATATAAAAATCAAGTCCACTGATACTCCTACAAACCCAAATCAAAATTTAATTTTAGGGAAACTGCTAGCGATAATTTTGTAACAATACGTTATGCTAGCCATTCAATATAAGTTAAAACTTGTGAAAATAGAGCAGGCTAAGATGTTAAGTTTGACTTAATAATGCCAAACAAAATTATTCTATAAAAAAAGCCTGAAAACTGTTTTTCACTCTTGTACCTGGTAGTTCTTGCTGTTGTTGTTGTGGTGATGTCTTCCACCGATTCCTCATTGTCATCTACATCCTTGTTTGTCTCAAACTCTTGATCATAATTGTATTCGTAGTGCGGTGGCTGTGGTGTCTGGAGGTCCTCATCCTCAACTTGTGCCTCCATTGGGTCTTCGTCGGTCGTTTGAGACGTTGCTACCTGTGGAGGAGGTTGTTGGGTGGTATTTTCTTCTTCGCCGTGACCCACACTTCGAAGGGTTCCTCCTCTGTGCCTTTCCGTTGATTGAGAACTTGCGCCCACAGCAAGATGACCCGGGCCACTCGAAGGGTCATCGTCTAGCTGAAGCTGAGTTCTGGTCGTGGGTTGGTTAGAAGGCTGACACCCGTGGCACTTGCCTCCCTTGACCTTAGCAACGGTTCGTGGCACATCGTAGACCTCAGTGAACCCTTCCACCTACGAGATAAAATATGAATAAACCGAAATAAGTTTTCAAGAATTACCAAGTACCAGTAAAAGAATGCTCTTTTTTAAAAATGACCTACTGCACTGCCTGGTATCATTTGGAAATTCCAAAGTAAATACAATTATGATAATTAATGGAAATGGAAAACACACCAATAATTCTTCTTCAGCAGCCAGTTGGCTCTGCGACTTTTCCGTATTCTCATTTGCAATCCCAACTGAGGTCGAAGAAGTTGCAAGTGTCCTGGTTGTAGATGGGTTTGACGCCCCTTGCTCGTGAATGACTAATAGAAAATAAAGGTGTAAACACCAAAAGAAAGACAAAGAGAAATCGCGATACAACCGTCAGGTTCCATGATTTATGAAGTTATGCAATTAAGATAAGAATACCGATACCAGAAACAAATCTAGCAACTCACTCGTTTGTGAAGGCGCTTCATTTGGGACCTTGCGAGCCACAGAAATTTCCGTGGGATTTCCAGGATTACCAATGAGAGGTTTCACGCCAACAGTAGACCTAGACGTGCTTGTTGTAGTTGTTGTACTGGTCATTCCAAGATCTGCATTGTCTGTCACATTGGAACGAACTCCTAATTATCAGCAAAATAGTTTGGATAAATACAACATAAATAACAAACGTATACTTTAAGGAAAATCTGTATCACAAACCAGGTCACAGTTATTAGCATCAATTCCTAGACACAAGTATGCTACCCTGCACTGATTGAGTTGTCAGTGATTGCCAAGTTATAGGAGCCGTTAAGAGGCCATTCAAAAAGGACGTCCCCGAAATTCCTTAATGGACCCTCCCCTACGCCCTGTCCACATGGAGTCCATTTTAACTCAGACCCCACCCCACCTGATAAACGTCCATTGTGGTTTTTTTTTAAATGCAGGATGTCTAGAAAACGTGTTGGAACATACAAAAGCTCATTCTATAAATATCCAAGCACCCATCTTGCTGCCATTTAGACGACATTTTTCCAGATTTTTCTGATTAACGTAAATTTCCTGACCTCGAAGTGAAATTCCAGCATAAAATTCTCGACTTTCCCGAGGTTTTAAAAATTCAGGTACATTTGGGACTGGGGGTACATTTCTTTTGGTGTCAATTTCCCTTTTCACTGACCTTTAAACTCAATTTAAAACAGAAAATACAAAAACTGAAAAATACCATCATTAGCGGAGGTTCATAATTGTGTTGCTCAACAGAATATTTATTTTCCACAGAAATTTGTTAAAATTGCACCACCAGTTTATCCAAGAAATTTCAAATTGTCACAATTATCTTACCATCAGCAGCATTGCATTTAACGTTGCGAGGCCAGTCACAAGTCTGCAAATCTACGCTGAAATAGAGTCCTCCTGTACAACTTTCGTGTAAAGCTCCTCCAAAGACGCAAACAAAATAACGATTACAATCGTTGGAATCTGGATAGTAACCAAATTGTTCTGGACACTCGAAGTTGGCCTTTTCCGACCTGGAGCACACTGAAAGTTGAAATTAAATTATAATATTAGCAAATTAACGCAAATTAACATTCCTTAATACATGGTCGTGTTTTTAAATTATAGATAACATTTTTACAGCATGTTAAAACGTTTTACATACAAGTCATATATCACAATTTGCTTTCAATATACCCTATAGTTAAATGTAGAGAGCCTTGTCATTTGTGGATGATCCGAAATTTTTGCAAACCAAACAAGCAGGTTCATCCAGTTTTTTGTCACTTAATATGTGCTACATCATCCAAAACACATTTCGTTTATTTATTTAACAGAGCGGGAAATTTAACAAGGTCGCTTATGTCATGACATTTTTTGGGGGGGTTGGGGGGGGGGGGGAATTAGGGTCCAAAAAATTGCATTTTTACGTTAGAAAATTTGTGTTTTGACATTAGAAAAATTACGTATTTACATGATCATCCATTTTGAAAAATGGAGAACGGAAGTTGCGTAATTCAGAAGAAAAAAATCCCAAAATTCATGGTCAGCAAATAACCTTCGTCGCTGTCAATTGGCCCATTCCAAACTGAGACACGATGATTTAATTAAGAAATCTACACGCAAAGAGTGTGAAGCAAATAAATAAAGATCGAGGGTCATAACACATTAACGATCAATATGCCCTTCAAGTGGCCAAAAAATATCGAAGAAACTAATATCGTCGTAGCCTCACGCGTGGGTCAATATAACAGAAACAGTGAATACCGTCTCGAAATCATCCATCGCCATATTCATATTCTTCCAATTAATAATCGCTCGCAAAATATTACAATGACCACAAATTTGCCATTGATTACTCCATGCTGTCTATTAGCATTTAATAAAGACAACGCTTGCGTCAGGTTAGAACAATGAACTTATGAATGATATAAATCTAGTTTAAGGCGTTTCAAACAGTAATATATGCATAATAAGATCCAACTTTAACACGACAAACAATGAATGATAATCGCTTACCTGGGCTAAAACGGGAGGAATACGAATAATCAAGAGTACGAGGACAAGCATGGTCATCCATTTTGAAAAATGGAGATCGGACGTTGTGTAATTCTGAACAAAAATCACGCCACCCAGTGTCAAGGGTGAGCAATATGCCCAAAAGAGTCGATATCAATTTGATCATTATAGGTTCGAAAAGTTGAATTAAAACCTCCAAAATAGCATAATTGAGCTGAACAAATGCCGTAATTAACACAACTTGAGGTTTCTGTCATTAAAAAAGAAATCCAACAAAAGAATAACAAATGGGAAACAATTCAATGATACACTTTACAGTAAGGGAAAGATAACCTCTAGAATATAAGTGTTTCTTCCATTGCAATCGACTCCAAAGAATGAATAGCCGTTACCCAAATGAAATTAAAAATGGAGATCTGGGTGGAAAACGCTGTACTCGTTTATGAGACCTGTCAACAAAATTATTTTAGGCAATTAAGGCACTAAAAAAAAAAGGAGGTGAGGGCAGGGACTTGAACCCAGGTTTAAAGATTTCATGTAGCAAGTGGGGGCATAAAACGTGAACTTAAGGCCCACGGTGGGCTCATGCCCACCGTGGGTTCGTTAATGAGTACCCTCCACCCTGCCGAAGCAGAGCTTCGCTGGATACCCACGCCCGGGTGAGAGGAGCCGTCGATGCCCCCCTCAATGGGGACTCCAATGAAGGAGTCTTACCCGCTTCCGGATGTGTACCAGGTCTACACGATCCATCTCTGCAGTAACCCACCCGAGCTGAGCAACTAACAGAGTTCAAAACTTGGATTTAGAATTTAGATAAAAACCTTTATTTTAAATATCCCGAAACAAATATTGTATTTCGTAGCATGTATTTTTCTGAACTCGGTGGTGAAATTTCTAAAAATAATATTGTTTCCTTAGCAAGTTACATTAAAATTGCATATTTTTAAAAATTGAATTGGACGCTTTGTTGAAATTTTCATTTACGATTGCAGCGCCTCTGATGCCAATGGGCTAAAATCACATAGATAATGGAAGATTTCCATTAACGTAGTATATCAAGGCCGTATGTGACATGGCATTTTTTTGGGGGGAGAGGGGGAGGAAGGGGGATATGGTCCAGAATCTTGGTGTGGTCTATTTTGGTCATATATTTATTGCATTTTTACTTACAAAAATTACATTTTTACCTTTGAAAAATTGCATTTTTACCTTATGAAAATCGGGTTTTTAATTATACAAAATTCTATTTCTACAGCAGACTAAGCATACTTTGAATGCAAAAGTGCAATTTCTCTTTTATATTTTGCTTATTCGGGCCCAAGAACCACTCTCCCATATATACGGCCTCAAAATTTAACATATGAGGTTCGCTTGCCTAATAAAAATTTGCAAGAAGTTAATTCCAAATAAATGAAAATATGTGTATATAGGATGCGGTTTTCTTGAATTTAACAAAAACAACAATAATAAACACCTTCCTATAATTTACTTGCTCTCATCAGCTCTTAAACTTTCGGAACTACATAAATCAACGTTTTTCGAAATCTGTTCGGAAATCGGAAATGTTTGGTACATTAAAAAAAAAAAAAAATAAAAAAATAAACAATTTAAGAAATCGATTTTCATTACTTTGCAGATTAACAAAAAACTGGGTGAGTATGATAATTACGAGTAGTTCAAAAAAGTTATTGTTGTAGATGTTTTTGGATAAGTTTTAAGGGCCAAAGGATTTTAAGGGAATGGAAAGGGCCTATTCGGTTAGTTACCAAGTCAACGATTTTAATGTCAACAATTCAACAAAAGCGAATTCTAATTCTAACTTTAGCAATAAATTTGACTTCAATATAATGCAAGCTTTGCTATAATTATTTAGGAAACACCTTACTAGAATATTTTCAACCAATTTAATTATAAATTCAATTAAACTTCTTTCAAAGTTTTTTCAAACTTAAATCTTTAAGCAAGCTAGTCGTCAAAAAACATGAAAATATTGGGAAAAAACAGACAGCTGTAATTTTATTTTTTTACAAGCTGAAGTTTTCGTTAAATTTGAAGTATCACAAGCGAGTACTTGACAATTTTTTTGGAAAATAACAATAAGCATCCGCACATATTCACTATGTTTTAAAAACATGCATTATTTACGACCTAATTTCCATTTTTTTACTTACTTAAAAAGCAATACAAGTGTATTACTATTTTTTATGAAGGCCTTACTTACTTCATGGTATTTTAGCCTAAAGAAAATAACGCCTTTCAATTTCAATTTCAATTATTCACCGAATTTCCCCATTCTGAACATCAGGATGCCCTAAAACAAGCACATAATAAGCAAAAAAACACTCAAAATTGAGCTCGGCAAATTTCTATAAAAGAAATTGCGTACTACTTTTCTAAAGTGCCATTGTGTTTCTAACAATAAAACACTGCATCTACGAGAAGTGTACAAGATATTCAGTTTACTAAACAAGATATTGATACGATTCATAGCATCACGTTTGGTCTATTTTGGGATAGGAAAACCAGAACAGATAAGCCAATAAGGGTAAATTCCAATACTCTTAAATATTTACGAAATAAAAATGAATGTAGTCATAAACACCGATTTTATACATGTGAGATACTATTTAATGTTATTAATAAAAAAATTGAGAAGATCCCATTGGGATATATGGCCTAGTTGTAAAAATATAACACAGAACAGCATGCAAAATGGTTATCACTCTTTTATGTCAAAATCCTTTTAACCTAATTTCGTTGCATTTAAAAACGATATTAGGACGAACAATGCTTCTTTTTTCTCTCATCAATTAACACGGATTAATGTTACGCATCTTAAGTGATTTTCAAGCAATACATTAAAAAACCACAAAAAATTTCACGATGCACCTCGTGTATTGAATTTGATTATGTTTAATGTTGAGTTATTAGGATACTAAAACGAATGAATTATTTTGTTCGTGCACGGTGTCAAAAAACAAAACAAAAAAAAACTAGAGCTGCACCAATTAAAACAAGCAATCACAGCATAAAATCAAACATTGTATGAAAAAGGTGTTTATGTATTAAATCTAATTAAACTTCCGGAATCAAAATCTTAACAATAAATTGTCCATTAAATTGGTGTAACAAAGCGTTCGATAATGACTGGTAATTTTCACAACAACAGAAAAACGTTGGAATTTCCAAATAATAATAATTTGACTTCATTGTACGAAATCGCTATTTTCCAGTATAAATATATGCCAAACAATACATTATTAACCTATAAACTCAAGGACGGCTTTCGCTAATGTATTGCTGGATAAAATTGGACATTTAAAAATTGCAAGTACATCACCTCAAGTAATTGTTCATTTTATTTGTGATCTGAATATCTATTATGATACGGAAGTAACACAACAGGTGATCTTGTATATTACTTTACGGTAAATTAACCCATAATTGCATAATGGCGTTAATAAACTAAAACACTGGGCGATATAAATGACAAAATTCTCAAAAGTCCTTCATTCTGTTTGTAACTCAAATTACACGGTGGTAACAAAGTTGTTTGGGATTTTTACTAAATTACACTTATATCCAATTCAAGATATGATTGGTTTCCACAAAAGGACAAGGCATAAGAAACTTATAGCATAACCAAATCCCATTTCAGTGGCACAAAAAAGAAACATTCGTTGTTTTATATAATTTAGTGTGACATACCACATATTACAGATATGTTTGTAAAATCTTCATGAAATATAGAACGACATTTCTGGTAAAAATGGCAGTATCTGTTAAAATGCAAAGTACCAAATTGATATGTTCTATCAATAGATAAACCTCATTCCATTGACATATTCAATGGAAAACTTGCACTTTGGGGCCATTCAAAAATAACGTCCCCGAAATTAATTCAAAAATTGACCCCCCACCCCCTGTCCACGTGGTGTCCACTTTAACCCAGACCTCCGCCCCCTCATAGACGTCATTACTTTTTTTTGAAAAGTAGAGTATCCAGAACATTTTTTGGAACATACAAAGGCCCATCCTATAAATTTCCAAGTACCCGCTTCGCTACTAACTCCACAACATTTTTCCAAATTTTTCTGATCTACAGAAAAGTTTCTAATCTTTAAGGGAAATTTCAGCATAAAATTGGTGTTTAACACAAAGTTAGGTATAATTCCCGACTTTTCCGAGGTTTTAAAAATTCAAGTACAAATGGGACTGGGAACAAATTACAAACAAGGTATTAGAATAGCCTACTGTACAATTTGAATATGTTGAACATTACTAACGTACCCAGCATACATGAAAAGTACAGCATATGGGAGTCAACATAATATAAAGTTAACGCTACAACAATATTAATATCCGCATTTAAATCGTTTGTTAAAGTAACAAAAATGCATTTTAAACTATCACGTTTAAATCTATTTAGAAATCAATTATAATAAAAAACAATCGGTAATCTTGTTTCTATTCAATACAATCGTTTTGTCGCGTTTAATTCCAGTTTACGTTTTTAAAGATTTGCATCTAAGTTGATCGGTTCAACCCAACAATAAACCAACAAGGAGTAAGATAGCATTTTCAGCAAGGTTATGCCCCCTTTTAACAAATGATTAAAATGCATACATCCATCTCATTGGCTAGTTTATAAGATTCAGGTTTTCTAGGCTGAAAAATAAATTAAAACTTTAAAAAAATATGCATTTCTACTGTACACTCAAATTGGAGTGGATAATTTGATAACATGTTTTAATTTTGCCCCCACCCTCAAGGGTGGACCAGACAAACAAATATGCTGATCTGGTCACGAATGACCTCCATTTTATCGATATGGTGTGGCACGTTAATTTCTATGAAACTGATAATCGGAATATAATTAAAAGGCACTGGTGCTTATAAGAATAACGTACATTTTCATAAAATAATAGTCCTAAAATTTGGCAGAAACTTAGTACAGCCTGATTTTGAATTCTAGAACATTTTCAGTAACTACTTTAAAAATATAAATCTAAAAGTTTTTCTAGAAAACCTATTTTCGAAATTATATGAAACTTGCATTGAAACCGATTATTTCTGCAATTTATCCCTACATTTAATCCAAATTATAAGTGATTTAGGAAATCTTATTATCAAAACTTGGCGTTTTAATTCTTGTTTAATGACTTAAAAAATATAATTTTATAAGAAATTAACCATTCAATACTATAAAAACAACCCCCTCAATCAACAAGTTAAAAAGATTCATTTTTTGACAAGTTACAATAACAATTTCAATTGTTATTGCATGAAAATTAAAAATTACTTTGTTAACATAATATCACATTTTAAAATTCGAAGGTGTCATAAATTATATAATTTTCTATGCATATTGAACAAAAGTTACGTCAGATTATCAGTTAATTCAGTTTATCTACAGCGACTAGATTAAATTTATGAATATTATTTTGTCATTATATTTATAGAAATTGCAATAAATCTTTTTACTCTATATTTAAAACTCATTTATGTACAATGGAGTTATTGACTCATAAAATTGTCCATCGATTTAAACTGTAAATTACATTATTTCAGAATAAATTGAATTAGTGTCTTACTAATATATAAAATAAAATATAGAACACTAAGTTTGACTAAAAAAATTAACCTTCGTGAACATGCCTGAGGACACTTAACAATAATCGCTTTGAATCGTGCTTAAAAAAA
The DNA here is from genome assembly GCA_034696685.1 of Julus scandinavius. Classification (NCBI taxonomy): domain Eukaryota; kingdom Metazoa; phylum Arthropoda; class Diplopoda; order Julida; family Julidae; genus Julus; species Julus scandinavius. Next base: position 18,733 of record JAQGAE010000751.1, on the reverse strand, counting down.
AGCAAAAACAATATTTGAAAACTTGTTAAACCAACACAGTTGAATGATTATTAGAAAACTCGAAGAATACTAATGAGCAAATACGGACATTTAAATTCAAACTAACGTTAAAGCATGTTAATAAATCATGCTAAAAACAACTTTTCTCTTAGTCAAAAAGCAAAAATATCACAAAAATTCCGTGGGCCGTTTAAGCATAAATAATAAAATAATGAAGGAATCATTATGATAGGGCGACAGAAGTACAATTTTGAATGATAAACTTCCAATTTAAATAATCCGTTGAATATATGAGCCAGATTATGTTGTTTTCACGAAATTGTATATTAATGTTAAATGTTTCGTGTATAAATACAGCAACATCGAAATATGATTGAAATGATGGTAAGGCAACATTCAAATGCAATACTGAAAATACCAGCCTTCTCAGCATGAGACCATCAAATTTCCATAAAGTCGCTATATCAGCTGTCATATTAAATTCACAACTTTATCCAAGTAGAAGAAATATTCTTCAAATTACCTTTGAAATGGCAAATTTCAAATCACGATACGAGTAAGAATCCAGACCATCAATTACAAACTAGTCATGTTAAACAAAAAGAACTCTGCTTATTGCCATTGTTCATAAGCAGCCCACCAAAGATGGAAAGTGTTATTTTTACAGATTAACAGACTAGCTAATTCGTGCACAAACTATATCAATGTTATCTATCCGTGGACAGCAGTTCGAATGAACTTATCAGTTCAAACTTTAGTTAAGTTTTTACCTGATAACAAATTATTCAGCATACTGGCAGTCACGCTATATGAAGCAATGGTTTGGACAACTTTCTTAGCTTAGTACAAAACAACCTCTAAATCGTTTCTCACAATCACCACCAGGGAAGACTTTGTTTCAATGAGAAAGAATACAAAGTATCAAAACTAGCACTGACAATTGATGCCATCATGTGAATATATAAATAGACTTGCAGGTGTATTTTATAAAGCAGTGGTAGTGTTGCTATATACACCTGGTTTACCATTAAGATTTATACAGGGTGGACCAAAAGTCACAGCCACCCCACTTTTTAAAAAAAAAAAAATTTTGTTATGAACATTCTGTTAATGCGGTAAATTGGGAAGTCATGTGTGCTCTACAAACTGATGTTGTTAGATTTTAACTACGACCATTTGTTCACGGGAAAGCACATAGTAACGTGAGACCCGTAACACTTAGGGCAAAATGTAAAATTAGGAAAAGGAAGAGGATGGTCTGTTTGTATGAAATCCACTGTTTTCGTCTTCATTGACAATTATTTAAACTTGTTACAATGTTTTTAAGGAACTGAGTGTAACTGCTAAAGTTAGCTACGCTGCAGCACAGTGCTGTACTGCAGTGACGGGGCCTACAATTACATGTATTATGTGATAACGTATTTTACTGATATGAATTCCAGAGATGGCATGTCATGTTGTATCCTCAAGTGATATTGCACAATCTAATGTCCACATTAGCAAGAATCAGTGTATAAAAATTGACGTTTGAATTATTCAATCACACAATACATGTATTTGCAGGTTGTTTCACTGCAGTACAGCCCTGTACTGCAGCATAGCTACCATTTCGAGTTTCCCTCAGTTCCTAAAATCATTATAACAAGTTTAAATAATTGTCAATGAAGACAAAAACAGGTGATTTAATACCACCAAACTATTCTCATCCTTTTCCTAATTTGACATTTTGTCCTAAGCGTTACGAGTCACAAGTTATTATGTGGATTTTCGTGAACAAATGATCGTAGTCAAAATCCAACAACATCAGTGGATAGAGCACATGTGACTTTATATTTAACCCCATTAACAGAATGTTCATAACTTTAATATTTAATAAAAAAAAAGTGAGGTGGCGGTGGCTTTTGGTCCACCCTGTACAATGTTCCATCACATTTACCTAATAATTAAATAACTTTGGTTTACATGGTAAAGAAGGAAATGTAGGTACAATAAAATAGCATTTTTACACTGTGAAATACCAGGACAACCATAGTTCTACATCTTAGGGGTTGGTTCAACGTCCTAGCAAACTGAGACGGGTGGTCCAAAAATGGAGAACAAATGCACGACAACTTAAACAATAAAATTGCTCGTGATAAATAGTTTTGCAGGTACGAGAGTAATTTAGTTGATAAAAACTCGATTAAGAGACCAAAAAAAAAACAAGATTAACTTCTGTACATTGGATTTAACGGTGCATCAAACACCACAAAAGTGCGCCCAGAAAAACATCTCCAATCAGCTTAATGGATAAGTTTTAAAATTTTAAAATTTTTAAAATTAAGATGGCATTTATGATATTTAATTTTTCAGTGAAATTAGGGTAAATATTTTTTTATTATTGAAAAAACTGCTGATTATTCGGAGAGAATAAACCAGACTAAACCAGGCCAAACGTTGAATAAACATCTCCGTTTTCTTGTCATTTTTTCGAAAAATTTTAAAGTTAGTTTATAAAACTAACATCTTACATGTAATAATATTGTTCTTATCATATCCACACATAATATTTGGTTAAATTTGGCGGGTTTTTTTTACTGTAAATGGGGAGCCAGTCACAAAAGCTAATTCGAGTTAATATTATTATTTGTCCACAATTTTAAGTCAACATGAGGAAAATAGAGCGATGAAAATATAAATGAGAAATACCTTACAAATAAACAAAAACATGTTACGTTTCTTTGTAAATCTTAAACAATGCAAAGACTGGTCTTAAGCAAAAACAGTATTAAGATGTCACCGACAAATGCAATCACAAAATGAAATCTCATCTTCACTTTTAATCCATATATGGATTAAAAAGTAAAGATTTCATACTAAATATTATGTTTATTTATAGCTATAACTCGTATAAATATTGTTCAGATTTCACATTGACGCGGTCAGTGTTCGTTAAACTGGGCGAGTGAATTTCCGTTCATAAAATAAATGGTGCATTCATGAAAAACTTAAAAACTATGCATTAATTGCTATGCTAATCAAGTTTTCAGTATATTCAAACTATATATTCTTTCGGTTACGGGATAAAGATTGTCTATATCATTAAGATTTTTTATTTATTTTACAGAAGCACTGCTTAGATGCACAGAGAATTCACTCATTCTTAACATCTGTGGGTTATGCACCAATGCCTTTTACAATCTGAACATTCCTTTACAATTTTGTTAAATATTTGTGCAAGACAGCGCACCAATATACGTTTTGTAGGTCATGTTTTGAGTTACAAAAATGACCTACGTAAAAAAAATGTTAAAATCAAATTTAAACTATTTTCTATAAAATTAGATTTCAGCCATGCATGCTATATAACATATTATTCGAATACACAAAACTACATTTTTTAAACAAGATACAGAATTTCTGTACAAATTATTGTATAATGTCTAGTTACTATGTCATAAAAAGCGGTTGCAGGCATATATTAGAATCGCACTTTTGATATGGGTGGTCATTTTAAGTAAGCAAAAAATAAAAGAAGTTCATATTTTCATATCAAACATATTGTACTCAATCTATGTTTAATATAGCATTATAATGTAACCCTCGTACTGATGTTCAGCATGAAGGTACCAAATGTGAGACAAAAAAAGTTGCTCAATAGGAACCAAATGTGAGATACAAAATTAGGATTTTACTGTAAAGAGCAAGGAATCAAGCATAATTAGTGATAGTGATCACATCTCTTGTCATTCACAGAATATTAGCAATATCTGTAGATGATTTTAACAGATATGGAAGTTCAAATTAAAATAAAATCAACAATTAACATAACAAAACATTTTCTTTAGTGCGAAAAAAACAATCGCAACAAATGACACCAAAACATAAGAAATATTATTTATACAAAAATTGTAATGCAAATCTTCAATGTATGGCGAGCCATCTGACAAAATGTTATCCAGTTGGGAAAATGGTATATAAATACTGCAAATGCTACATATATGGCTATATGTGAAAGGTAAATACAACAAATGAGCATAGCAGAAATTGGGCATATTTTGGTATATATAGCCACATATGACATGCGTGCCCATAAATGCATGACCATACAGTATATGCAAAATGTATGTCCATATATAATCATGTAAGCGAATGTACAGTGTGTCCATTCGAGAACTGTTACATCCGTTTATGTACATATGATTTCTGTATTTCAATCTATGCACCATATTAATACTGTGCATGTACTTTAATTAAGCAATAATTAAGTCAAATGTCTTATTCCATATATGAACATATTTCCAGACATATATGAGACTTAATAAGGCGTTTATATGGCCTTATATAAGTTGTCCACAAGTGTACCCTCATCAAATTTTGGTATACAGCAATTTCTGATGTCATTAATTGCAGTGCACTATGGAAGTATGTGGAATAATAACTGTGGATCATTATAGGTGAACGTCAGACGTCATAGAAAATTACACTTCTCAGATATAATAACTTAATTAGTATTTGAAAGCAATCATCCTATCCTTCGTTAAAACGTTGACAATTACAGCCAATCTTATTGAAAGTTCCTTCCGCAATTTCAATTAGTTTTTTTATTTGAAATTAGCTGACCTACTTCTGGAAAGGAAGTTTTATTTTGCCAGAGCCTTAATTAAATTAAATTAAAAAGAGATATAGTCATTGTTTACTATACGAGTCTTCCCTATAATTATTTAGATTATCTTCATAATTATTTGCGAAGCTAAAGGTATTTTGTGGTACTCCAATGAACCGTACGAGAATTGCGATGATATGTTTACCATGCCTTTTTGTCAGATGAATTGCAAGAGAACAATGCTTGGTTCTCTTAGTAGATATTTTTGAAAGGGCATCCATGTAAGTTGAAAAAATTCCCAAGCGCTACTTCTAAAGGGCTTTAACATAATGGAGGTTAAAGATGACATTATTCCCAAATCGTATCTCACTTAGTGGGTTACTATGAGGTCAAAAAAGCCATTTGCAAGACTTGGTACCTATACTGAATAAAAAAGCACCCCATTCAGCATTCAGCAAAAAATATCATACTGTCCATAGAATCTAATAATTTTATTCCCTGGAATCTATCATGAAATTTACCCATGAAAAGAACTGAAATGATTCAGCAGATGAGCATAATTAAATTATTACTAACATGATAAAGCAGTCGGAATACCAAAAAAAAAAAAAATGAATATTACAACGTGTTTTTAGTATGGTTCTCAACTTAGGGGTGATGGTTACCAAAAATAGGTTGACCATATCAAATCAATGCCATGCATATCAAAAAAGTTTTCTAGATCTATTGGATAAAATTGCACGTTCCCATCAATTCTGCAGGTATACTTATGAACAGATTACTTAAATGTGATAACTCAAAATAGGAAATTAATATACAGACAATGGAGTAACGTGAAATAAAAAAAATGTGTCAATACAACACATTTTTATCTAAACGTTATAAAAATAGAACACATTACAAAAATAATTAGGTGATGTCATTTAGTTATCCCTGCTAGTTATCTGAAGTATAATTTGGTAATTTAATGGAAAACTTATTGCAGTCATTTACAAAATAAATAATACCAGATGCAAGATTGCTAGATAATGTTCTAAATACAATAATTAGAAGTTATTTAAAAGAAATTTTCAATTTTGCCAAACCGCAACATAGTGGTTTTATATTTTGAATTTCTTTGTGGTTAAAACTGAAGCAAATGCATGTATTCAATTGATGCAAAATCGCTTTTATCTTGTAACTATAGGTCACGACTATATTTTTTGTCTTACTAACTAAACAAGCGTTACAAACAGCTTTTTTGATTTTTTCCAACGTGATTGTCTAAGTACAACATTTTCCTGACATGCACTACTTTGCTATAACGTATTCAATAAAACTAGCATTTATAAAACGTTATTACAGATTTAATAAATTTAGGGTAAGAACATTAATTTACTAAATCATTTAACGTTACGCTCATATATTAAAACCCACCAACAACTTGACGAAATATTGGCAGCAAGGTGTTGCTTTTAATACTGACATCCAGAATCAAAATATCTACATAAAAATTAATGAATGTGGACCGTGCTATTTATCCCTAAAAATTTTACTTCATTTGCAATCACGGTAATAAAAGAACATGTACAGATAGCTGGAAGGAGTTTTTGAAATCATTTTGGTGTGCTGCAATGCACCTCATAAACCTCAGGACACGCGAACCAAACAATTATTTACGTTTTCAAAGTTTTTATAAGATGGAAAAAATATTTCAGGTATATTTCAAAAGCGAAGGGGGGTTAAAAGATGGAGAAAAATTCAGGTCAACATCTGACATTTGGTTTAATAGGAGCAAGGTTTCCTTTTCCATAGGACTTTATTTTTTTTATCTTTCTTTTAATATGAACAAACTTTGTTGTTATGCTAAACATTATTCTCCCGTATATTAGTTTTCAAGTCATTAATCTCTAACCCAATGAACCGTGGCAAAAATAACATGATAACCTCTAACACGCATCTATTTACTAAGGCAAAAAAATATCTTAATGTATATATTAATGCCAGGAAAAATAAACATTATAATCACTTATGACAGAAAACATATTTTTTAAAAATTAAAAAAATTATCATTTTAACTTAAAATATTCAAGTTTCACCAACTTATAAAGTTATTCTATTTTTATTCTTTATCGAAAGGTACATTTAGTTATTTCGTGAAAATAAATTACTGTGTAATAACCCTGTAACAGCGACTAGGTTTTTAATAGTTACATTTTAAGGAAAAGTACATTTTAGGTAAAGCTTCCGCAAGTAGCAAGTACTAATTGCTTGAAACTAGTTCCATTGACCTAGAATAATAACTGCAGTTTCACCGAACAAGTTCACAAAAACTTGATAATCCATATTGCAAAGGATTCATAAAAGCTTGTTTACAGACCAAAACATTGCAATTAACCTGGAATTTGCATCAGCTTCACGCTATTCAATTTCCATTTAAAATTAATTATTATAAAAATAGTACAGAATCGGTAAATTGCCTTTATTTTTAATTTTTTGGAAATATTACCCTATTAATTAGCCATTTTAAAAGTATTTAAAAGGTTGCACTCATGAGGGAAAAACCGATATCATTCGGGGAAAGACAAAAAGTGTAGTCTATATTAAAATGCATATATTACAAGGCGCCATCGTCAATTTCAAAATTAAAAACATCATCCTCATTTACCATTTTCAAGTTTTGCTAAAAACTATTTAAATCTTAAAATAAGAAATTTTGATAGTTATTACAGTTGATTTCACTAAAAATGCAAGTAATCAATGGTATATTTAACCATAAAGTGATTTCATGGGGACTAAACATTTTAGATCAAGAACTATTCTAAATATTCATATAATATGTAATACAATTCAATTTAAATTCATCATAATCTCAAGTTTAATTGTATGGAGTTAATATCGACTGAAACAGATGCAATGTCAGCATCAAGTATGAAATTTTATGTATTCTTGCCTTATCAATTGATTGCATCTAAAACTACTGACCTTGAAGTCGATGGGAAAAAAAACGCAGTTAAAGAATGTGATTTCAATAACATACAATACAAATATTTATATACGGGTGCTTCAATAAATCTTTGTATAATTTCTTTTGTTAAAAATGTACATTTTCAAAGCAACCAGTTTCAATAACCGTTTAAACTTAGTAAGCTAGGTGCTAAAGGATAAACTGCATTAGTTGCCATTTTTTAAAGAAAGAATTGATGAGAAACAATCAGATCCTCAAGCATATTTAGAATGTAGACCAAGTTATATGGTACTCATCGAAAAGATAAAAAAAGATGGATCTCCTTGCAATACAAAATTCAATTTGCATTCATTATGTTGCTAAATCAACTTTTGGAAAGGTGAATAACGTTTCAAACGCAATTTGAAATTGAACTCAAAATTGGGCAATGGGTTATCAGACGCAAAACGAGTTCAATATCATCTTTAGCTTTATTGAAGAACACGGTTAATAAAGCAGAAAAGAGTAATATGTGTTCATAAGCAAAATATAGCACAGGAACAGGGTACTAAATCAATGAAAAGATAATCATAATCTTGTGTCAGTTTAATGAGCAATGTTGATAATTTGTAGCGAGTTTTAAGCAATGTTAACAACGTAAAATTCAGTGTAGCGAATTTCTTGTAATAACAGGTCATTGGTCATTCTACAATAACATATTAAACATTTATAAAATGTGACCTTAGTACAGAATTCCATTTAATTTATGTTTGTGCTAAAATTGTATTTTTGGTTTGTATTTTCACAAAACAGATAGTTTTATCATAGAAATTTAGTTATAGTGGTGATTCAAAGTTGGAAATTAAACTGACAACTAAATATTCATAAATATTTCTTTCACATCACAAAATATGTAGTTTTACCATAGATTAGTCTAAGTTATAATGTTGGTTCAAAGTTCAAAAATGTATTAACAACTCTAAATATGAATGATATACTTAAACACGAAAAACTATACTTTTTTTTATAAAAAAAAATGTTGTCTCATAATTTCGAATAAATTCCATATTTCTTGGAGATTTATTCAAAATAAACGTCATAACGGAAAATAATTCAAAAGAATGCACGCAAAAACTACGTTACACGAATTTTCATATTCCATGTATAACTATTATTTCGATGTTTATAATTATCATTAAACAGATCTTATGCAGATTATCACATGTCTTAATTCATTTGATGAATCAGAAAAATATATACTATATATAAAAGTTTCTTTAAAAAAATGCAATAATTCCAGGATATTTTACTTAACATGCCCATTTTGGAAAATATCAACAAAATAAGAAAAGCCAATATTCCAGAAACTACAAAAATTAAAATTCGATGTCTTGCACTAGAAAACGAATCAAAGAGCACGACCCGTACTTTTTACACATTCAACCTGTTCGTTAGTTATACAGAATAAACCCAAGTGTCATGCTGACGGTACTGTTCTATTTAAGTACGATTAATTAACGCTTCCAAATATTAAAAATGTTACTAATGTGTGTAGCATACACGATAGCTCATTAGCTCCCATTTTAGTGAATCAAATAAATGAAATAAATCAAAAGGGCATCATTTGGAACCCTTTAACCTTTTCGCACGATTAAGTTATTTGAGTACTGGTTGACCCCACGCTAAGTGTGGCCCTCATTTCAGAGCAAATACCTGTCACGAACTTTTAAGTATTAAGCATGTGCTTGTCTTTGACTCCACAGAGAGAGCTGCACGAGAAGGTAATTATGCAAAACGTGAAAAATACAGAAGTTACTACCGCCGGCAAAGCACGTCTAAAAGAAGAAAAGCTACTTTATAGTAATCACGAAACACCAAATCACTAATGAGAAAACAAATGTTCAATTCTAAAAGTGGAGACATAATTAGCCAACGAAATGACCAATGACCAAGGGAGTAACCTGCCTACTGCAATTTCGAGAATAGGTGGGGCTATTCATACATACAAGTCTTGCAATAGTATAGAATTGATATTCCACATGAAAACAAATTATAGGAAACAATTATATTGAAATTAAATAGGAACAAGGCTGTTGTCATGACAGTTTAATTATAAATTTATCCTTATTGAGGTGCTGGCTTGGGCTCCTCATCCAGTAACTCTGCTGGAAAAAGTTCAAACAAATTTCAAGGATTTCAAGGTTTTTCCTTTAGATTTTTAAAGACCCTTCCCACGACTAATCCACGCATATTTCCCACTTTCCTGATTTTCAAAGTAACTGGAGTAAAAAAAAAGCTCCTCCTGCTTAAATTTGGGGGGAAAAGTAGTAGCAATGGATGAAAATATACATACATTATAGCTGATAAATTTGTATTGCTCGAAATAATGTGGGTATTCCCTATCCCAAGTACCTATATCTGACCACATATGTACATACTCTGACATTGTTGCCCATTATGATTATATGAGATTAACAATGATTTAATGAGAAACCTGCTATATTTTTAATGAGATTTTTGAAATGGTTTTACTGCAGTACAAATTTCATATTTTACTCATCATACGAGCATAAACTGGACTTGGAAAAGTGAAATGCATAAAAAGTCGTGAACAGGCAGTAAGGTGCATGGTAATAATTTTATAATTTATAGTCCAACGCAATGTTAATATTTTGTAATATGCGAAAGGTTCATATAACCCCTTTTAAGAAAAAGTGCAAAGATCAAAAAAGGGTTACCATCCTTATAAAAAAGCTTTCATTGTTTAAAATAAGAGATTAAAAAGGTCACAAATGTTATGGTATAGGTAACCAAAACAATGCAAGGCGCATCGACTAATTTAAAAGAATAATCAGACAGGAAATCAACAGTTTCATGTCACTGAATTACTAAAGTATATCTACTTAAAGATTGTGCATCAATGCCATCATTGCCAACATCTTACAACATTTTATCAAGTACAACAATGAATGAAGACTTACTAAACTTTGGATAATAATGGGAACTGTTATAAGTTAATCATAATTTGTGGAAGTCCACTTTTTGTAAATTACACCATTGATTTCAATCGTGTAAGTCAGAATCCGGTTCAGAAAGGACAGAAATTTTAAGGGCATCTGTAAAAATTGCGGTCATTACATCCAGCATAAAGTGTTTGCTTGTTTATCACGAAATTCGTGAGCTTTGAATGATATATTGTTCCATTTTTTATGTCAATTCAAGCTTCAAATTCCATAACAAGAATTATCTTTTGAAAATAAACCTCACGAAATACATTTTTTCCCATCAATTTATACGTCACTTTGAATATAAGCATGCCCTAATTAATATTATGCAATGTTTTGAATTTTAGCGTTTCCTGCTTGTACAAAGTATTTGAAAGATGAATAATATAAAAAGTAATAAGTATAACAAGTAACATATATATATATAGTAACATAGATATATATATGTATAACAAGTATAATAAGTATATAATTAAACGTGCGAATACGTTAAAATGAGATCAGAAGTTATATGCTAAACATTTGAATTATTAAGCTCAAAGTTATATTTGTAATACCTCCTAAATCATATTTCATAAGTTAATAATAAATATAAACGGAAAAACTATTTGACAGGAAGGCAGTATGTAAATTGTAATAAATCTGCTTCAAATACTTCGATAACAACAAAAAAGCTCGGGGCTGAATTGCTTGAAGTTTAGTCACTGATCTACATTTAATGTAGACTTAATATATAAAAGATTTGTAACCAGAACTAGGAGCATTAATCTCTGTGAAAAATCGTAAATGGTACGCATTCAATAATCCTCACACGTTTCGCACAATTTCCTCCTAAGTTTACTATTCTATAGAATAACAAATTTCAAACTTTTGTCCACACGATTATTATTTTTTGGTCAAATATTTTAGACTACATGGGTAAAAGTAAAACTAAATTCCCATGAACAAACTATAAAACTATAAAAATAGCGTATTGATATTTCATGAATGAACACAAACAATATAGTAGATGCACAATTTATGTTTACAATTTAAATTATTCATGCTACATAAGTCACGTTCTTAATCTATTAACTGAAATTATTTCCTGAAGGAATGGCTTAAATATAACTTGCATTTAATCGTGAAACAATAACCTTATACTCACTCAAAAAACTTAAGGAAAAATAGTGATAAATAAAATCATATTGAAAATGATATGCTTGTTTGAATGAGTGCTTTTTGGCTACAAAAACTGCACAACTTTTCTTATTATACTGATGGCCAACTTAATCCAATTTGTAATTTGCAATACAAAGAACATCCACTTTCGAAATAAATCATTAATGTTTGGCATTCTTTGATAGTCTCAATAATATGCAATTATTAGATTCCACCTTAGAAGCATGAACAGATTTAATAGTATGTCTGCAAGGTGAACCACACAAGATCCTTCAGTACAGAATGTAATTACTAAGAATATAAACGACGACAATTTAAAAAAAAAACACTTTATCGGAATAAACGGGGAGTATAATTACTTTAATGACACAATTAGAAACAGTCGATCATTATTGCATGTTTTTTTATGTATAAAGTGTATTCAATCGCATTCGATTTTGTGAGCAAACCGGGATTACTCAAGCGTCACTGAGGGTCATAATACTGGTACATGGCCATGTATTTATCATTAAACACCATTGTTTAAGCGGTACATATTCTAAACGCCAATACAGAAATCGATGCCAAATTGGGTTATAATGATCCCAAATTGCTATTTTTGTAATTGCTATCGGCATATTCAGACTTTATAATTTAAATATAATGTTCTCAAATTTGGCAATCCTTGAAAAATTGGCTAATAAGTCTTGTTGACACAGATTTGATAATGCAGGAATCGGATTCGAGAGACAGGTGCAGAACTAACAATTTTTTTGCATTGGTCAAGCTATGCGTCAAAAATGCACAGTGTAAACTAAAATCTTGTACTGAGTTTAGTGTCAGAAACAGCATTATAAAGCGATATTTAACATATTTCCAAAATTAATACTTTAAAAACACTATGTACAAGACAGCTACACAACATGCACATTTTCAAATAGCTAATAGGGTATTTTAAACACCTAATGTTGTATTTGAAACACTTAATGTTGTATTTTAAAACTCAGTGTTGTATTATTAAATTTATCTATTATATTTGAATCATATTACCACGAAAAATTACATCTCAAAAAACGTGCTTAACTGGATGTTATATATACAATACTATGACTGTGCAACATACTGCATACAACACATGTCAACATGAAGTTTAGCAATAATATAATTTTTCCTAATTCTTAGGAAGAATTCACTGTTTTTTTACGATAATTGTGTGATAATAAAACCGGACCACACAAATACAGCTCACGATTTAGTTAAACTTATTTCAGCCCAGGTAAGTGAAGCATGCACAGAATAATCAGACATTTTCGTTAAGTTTGGTATACTGACCTGCCGACCCAATTTCATAAAATAAATGCATTAGAAATGTTTTAATATATATTCATAGATAGAGATACAAAACTTGGAGCTTTAATAAGATAACATCTTCGCACATCATTAGTAACCTGAGAAAAACTCTGTTCTGTATTAATGAAAAAGATAATTCCAGTTTGTCCACAATGTGCAATTAATACCAATTATGGCAATTCTAGCTTAGCTTTAACCAGAAATTGAAGTCGACAATTTTATGTTGTTTATACAAATAATCTTAGAATTTTTTTGAGCCAGAACAAGTGTTTTAAAACTATTCATTACATAAACCTGCTTATAGAAGACGGGTTAAGCGAGACCAAAGTTTAGAATAATCCCAAAGATTTAAAGATTATTTTACAATATGTGCAAGTTAAGTTCCGTACAAAAAAGCATCTTTACCTTTCACCTAGCTCTAAAGATATTATAAAACGAGAGCAGATTTAAATATAAGATAACTAGCTCGTCTTCCTTTTCAAATTGGCCGAAATGTTGATATAATCTAATGAATGGGGTTGATAATACATAACAATGGCCTACAGGTATGCCAAATGATTAAACTACATTAAACGTGAGGGGTAAATCTTAGCGCAGTCTCAGAACATGATAACGACTTATTTGACATATTTTCAATTTTGATCTTTTAATTGCCAAGGTTATCACGAAAACGCAATGCGGAAGTAGAACATGAAAGTCCTCATTTGAATCGTGGCTTTTAGGAACAATTAGTCAGAGAAAGGATTAAATCATCTTTCTCTAAATCATCTAGCTTTGTTAAAATATTCTAAGACAGAATGGTTCCTTAATTAAAGAATTTAATCTGCTCAGGTTCTATAATGTACAAAACAGTTGCTGCCAGTGTAATAGAATGTATTTTTGCAACATTTCAGACTACAAAATTCTTCTTCAGGCACCTCAACTGATATTTCCTTACATAATGCTAACATGATAGCTTACATGATAGCTGAGGCTAAATGTTGAATTGCTATAAAAAATAATTTAATTTTGATATAAAACATCACCAATGCTGTGTGTGTACATGTAGCACATCATTGTATGTCTTAAAGTGGATATGTAGGGCGACTTATATAGAAGTTTCTATGTGTGACTGAGGGTATTTACAATGTTTTCGTCTTCATGGACAATTAGGTAGGTAAAAAAATTGTTGAGCATGCTTCCGTGCACAGTTCTGGGGGACATATATAAAAACCAAATTATCTTTTAAAACAATTTAAAATTGTGCATCATTTACTTGTAATCATTTATAACTTGTGCTACCGGAATGATGAAAGATCATGGAGTACACAACTTTGTAAGAATTAATTCTATAACTAACTGCAGAAGTTTTGGTGTCACATACTTATTACAAAACCAGTTTTCACATGAATAATGGAGACGATTCAGTAAAATAGGGATGCATCACTAAATCTGTATCATGATTTCAGTAATGATTTCAGCAAATTTTGGCAAAATGAAAGCCGATTTTGATTAAACTAAATGTAATTTTAAAACAAATATCATTGAAAAAGACATAAGGCAATAATAATTTAAAGAGTCAACTACTAATTTGGTTACAATGTTACCAGATCAGTTTAGTTACAAAATGGTAGATGTATAGAATAGCTACTATCTAATAAAGGAGGACAGTCATAGTTTGAGATTTAATAAAGCATTAACAACAGTAAAAACTAAATTTAAGCAATATACTGCAAAAGTATTCAGTATTATCACCATAAATTAAACGTGTGAATCTGAAGGTTAAGGACTTAAAATTACATCCACAGATTTTTAATTATCGCCACAATAAGAGTTCTCGCAAAAAGATTTTCGTGCTTGGTTTGCGATTGGTAATATATTGTATAAATAATATTAGTTTTTCAATAGATATTTTGAGGAAAAAAAGAGGTAAAAAACTAATTTAAGAAATCTCAGCCTAACCATTAAAAATCCCATGCTGCTTGCATCAAGAACTTTGCCATTATTATATCCATTTTTTGTTGAAACATTTCAACCCTTGCATTATGAATGAGAGAAAAATATATATAAAAAACTCCAGGAAGATGTGCAACCTATTCTTTTCATAGATGAGAAGATATATTTTTATATATGCCATTGGTGCTAACCTATGACTTCATTTTCACCTGCTGGTTCTCAACATTTCGACTATGTGGACCTCGAATATAATATATATCACATGTATATATGTACCTTTGTGCTTAATATGAATTTCTCTTCCGCGTGGGTTATCACTTTTTCATATGCTCTTTATTCTCGCAGCAGGAATTTGCACTATTTCTCATTACTCCGTGATTGCGAGCAAATACTGACTTGATTATATTCGCAGATAAAGGCAAATGTAGCGAATTTGGTGCAAAATTATTCCAGATGGACGCAATAGAATTTTTCACTAAAAATACACGCAAGATGTCAAACGAACAGCATGAAGTAAAAACCAAATGTGCACGAACTTTTATGCACTATGTATATGTTTCAAAACCGAAATCTATGTAAATGGACAATTGCAAACTCGGTTGGGGGTATCGTGATAACAATAGCTAATCAATTAAACAAGATAACTTCGTGTTTCTTATTAACTGATAAAACTACTCAATTATTCAGAGTTCTCCAACCTTTCTTATCTTTTAAAACTCAATGAAATTGAACACTTTTCCTGATCAATATCAAGCGAATAATTAACATAGTTCACTTGCACAAAATACAATAAATTTAAAAAAACTAAAACAGATAACATAACTCATATTTCAATGCAAGCTTTCTTGAAAATCAAATGAACTTATGAAAGATTTATAAATAAGGCCATTTAAGTCCTCTTTACAATAATTACAGATTAAAGATAATTCCATCAAATCGACAGTAGAAACATATATCAGCATGATTATAAGATAAATCTCAACTTTATGAGTATCCTTATTTCAGTATCCAGCACACTTTAAATCTTTGACATGGCAGCATTCGAAATATATAATCTAATGTAACTAATCTACTTTACTAGTAAAATAGAACAGTATTATTGCTAAATAACATTAACTATAATCTTATGAAACCTGTCATAAACCCAAGTAACAAGAGAGCTACCAAAACATCTAAAAACACTTGATATTTGATTCCAAAAACGCCCATGAAATTGAATTTGCTCCCATGAAAAGGTTGAAAAACATGTTTTTCAGGAAAATTCACCTAAAATTGAATACTTATTATATATATAAATTTTCGAATATTTTTTTTTTGGATATTGTAATACCGAGTTTTTGTAAAGAAAACGCTATTTTAATCCACCTAATATCATTTTATACTCAAATTAATGCCAAAGCCCATGCAAGAATAAATTAAAAATTTAATGTGACTTTGATTGAAATTTAATTTAAAAATGAGAATTTTTAATCACTACTTCAAGGTATCAGCTCTATTACAACGTATTGTGTCTATAGATGGGCATCGATGAGTAAATTAAGTTTAGGTGCGGACGCTTAGTAACAAGTTCTCTAGGACGTCACTTTTACAAAAAATAATTTGCAGGCAGGTATTAGGCTTAATGGTCAAGAGAAGGAAGGTCATGGTAGTAGTATTTTTTTTTCCCATATAAGAGAAAAAAAATAACACTTAGTCAACTGCAGTTAACTTTCAGGTATGATTCGTTTGAAGTTTTAAACAAGCTCGTATATACTACATTTATGTCCTCATCAAGCTCGTATCAAAACATTTTGACAGACATCAAAACCGAAATCTGCATCGGTATACTTGCTCTGAACAATCAACTTATCATTTAGTACACACCCCAATTATCAATTAGGTATAGGTACACAATTAGTAAAACTAGTTATGCAGCTTAGTTAAAAATAATTATAGGCAAGGGCATTTTGTCTAAGTGAACAGTAAAACTTACAGATGATCAACTTTTTTGTAGGAAAGCATGCCAATGTCCTATCATGCGTATACAACTGTACATTAAAATAATCATATACAGTATTACACCTACGGTTAAGGTGCTTATATTATTAGCTTAAATTCCCGTCCTAATTACTCAAGTTTAATAGAAAAATACGAACCAAAAAAATCATCTACTTCGAAGAAACCTGTTAGATTAGTATAGTAGGTTGGAACACCAAATGAAAGTTACGACTACTTGAAACTTACCTAAAAAAGCAAAAAAAGAACAAATTAACAAACAAATTTCTTTCAACAAATAATAGAATCGATTTTAACTAATGTTAAAAACACATTATTTAGAAAAATTTCACACATTAAAAAAATATAGATAATTACTTCCTCATTGCTAACATCAATTTTAGCAAATTTAAATTATTAAGAGAAATGTAATGAACTGATTTACACGTATGTAACAAATATGTTAACATAAAGAAAGATCATTAGTTACTGAAAAAATATTTTTCAAAAACCTCGTTTTGCCTTTTGTTCATATTTCTTAATTAAATTCTATACAGAGCGCACAAGGATGAATGCATTATTTCTAATTGTGGTAATGTAGCACATGTATAGCATATCAAATCGTTTTTCCGACTAATTCCAGCTAATCCCGCTTCATACAAACTTTTATAAACAAATAAAGCTCGTATACAAATTAAAAAAATCTAAATTTTATCGAGTGTTAGAAAAACATTTATATTCTAAACAATTATGGAGGTTAATAACCAAATTACAATTTCGAATTTATTTTTAATACTTTCTCAATAAACACCAAGCCTAATGGGTTAGTATAGGCTGCATAGTTCCATTTATAATTCAGAATTTAATGAACCATTTGAAGGATGGAAAGGATAAAAATCACCAGTCTAATTCAAACTCAAACTCAAACTCAAACTTTCAATTCAACTTAACTCATTTGAGTACTCTACAGTCAGCAAATAAATGCTATATGGTATGGATTCGTACCAGGAGAATGCTCTTCACAATATTTATCTGATACAAAATTCAATGATACATGCAAAACTTTACCTAAAATAATAACAATGACTGCATCATGTATGCAACATCTCCAAAAGAAACTCCACTACAATCATAATTTATACATAATTCCTGTAATAAGCTGCGTTATACCTAAGTACATAGGAATAAATAACCTGAAGCCAAATCTTAACAAATTCTGAATTTAGCCATTGATACATTTTTTTTGACATATTCAATTGTCCATGGATTGCTATTATGAATTAATAACGTTTTGTAATACCGAAGCAAGGAAATGTTACAAAAGCTCTAGTGTAAAAACACTAATCCCTATTCTAGTAGTATTTTAAGAAAAACTAGGTACCGAATATATTTAACCAACTAGGGTGTGGTCGGTAACCAGCATGCATCCCTGGACCCACCCTTCCTCAATTTTCTAAGGTGGTTGACCATAGTCATTACGGATGCTGATACACCTGAAATTCCCGTTTCTCCTCATCAATATCACTTCATTACAGTGCTATTAAATTCGCATTGGAAATTCCAGTAGTTTTTTTTCTGGCTGAAAGTCTTAGAAAACGAGCTTTGCATATAAGAACATCAATTATCCCAGCCCTGCTTCACTTTTTTTTTTGCACGTGGTAAAAGAAAATGAATTACAATGAACATGTAGTTTCTTATTACAATTTATTAAAATATGACCAAGCAACTAGTAAGTGATAGTCATAATTTAACGACGAGTTCTGTATACAAGACTGACTACAAATTAGTGGATTAGAAATGGGGGGAAAAATTACCACA
>JAQGAE010000750.1:0-30346 GCA_034696685.1 Julus scandinavius | reverse complement strand
CGACTCGTAATAACCTGTACTATCCATATCTGCAAGAAAAACCCGCAATTTCTAAAGTCGAAATTTCACTCATTTTTAAAAAAACGCAAACCGTTTTTTTAAAAAATGAGTGAAAATTTAACTTTCGAAATTACGGGTTTTTATTGCAGATATGGATAGTACAGGTTATTGCGAGTCGGATTATGCAAGAAAAATCCCGAAAAACGACTCTGAAGGGCCCCAAAAATGAAAAATAAAATTTTAGGCCCTTCGCGCTCATTTGCAAATGCATTTTTGGGGCCCTTCGGATGCATTTTTTCGGATATTTCTTGCAGAATTCGACTCGTTATAACATGTACTATCCAATTCTGCAAGAAAAACTCGCAATTTCAAAAGTCGAAAAACCACCACACACCACCACATAAACACCAATGAAATTGTGACAAACTATGAAGTCTGACTCACCCTGTTTTACAATGGACGCACCTAAAGACGTTAAGGGTTCAAAAGTATTTTAAGTCACCAAGATCGGGTTATAATTTAACAAAATATAACGTTTATGGAAATCATCGTAGTTTCTTAAATGCTACAATTACTATTTCTGCACAATAGTTAAGAAAAAAGAAAAAATATACAAATGTGTAATTACAAAATGAATTTAAAACGTATGCGTACCCGTAAGGTGGTGATTCCGAGTCTCTTAACACCCCATGTTAACGGTTCCTTTCCACTACAATTAATGCGAGAAGATATTTTCTTACAACACACTACTTTGTGGCCTTTGGACTATGATAATGTTGTTTGAAATAGTTACAATTTACATACGAATAATTTTTGTTAAAAAATATGCATTTTAATCGGGATTCGAACGACTTTCATGTAGCATGTGGGGGCATAAAATATAAACTTAGAGCCCAGGGGGGCTCATGCCCCCCTGGTCTCGTTTATGAGTGCCCTCCACCCCGCCGCAGCAGAGCTTCACTGGATACCCACGCCCGGGTGTGAGGAGACGTCGATGCCCTTCACAATGGGGACTCCAATGAAGGAGTCTTACCACTTCCGGATGTGTACCAGGTCTACACGATCCATCTCGGCAGTAGCCCACCCGAGCTGAGCAAATAACAGAGTTTAAAACTTGGATTTAAAATTTTGATAAAACCCTGCATTTAAAAAATCCCGAAACAAAGATTGCATTTCGTAGCATGCATTTTTCTGAATCTTTGGGTTTAATTTCTAAAAACCTTCTAAAAAATTACATATTTTAAAAATTTGAATGGTTTTTGGTATAATACAATTCGTGTTTCTCTGTCAAATAATTCGCCGTGGTTATGTGTTCAATAAATATTTGGTTTTTCGCTGTTATGTCATATGAAAATGAAAAACTAATACATATTTAAAAACCTGAGATTATAGTAGTTCCTTCACACGATTCCGTACTATTTAGTCATAGAATTTTGTAGGTGAATAATGGTTATCAAAATTGTACGGAGCCTCGTGAAGGACCACAAAATTAATTGATGCAATGACTGATAAGATATAGTTTTCTCTTCGTTATTATAAATATTGTCCATACTATAAGTTCGATATTCCCGATTTATTAACGTTGTTTTTCATGTATGTCATATAAAATATTTTGAGAGGTTTTTATGCTAAAAATGCACTTGCGCGTGCCCTTAAGCCTTTAAAGAGACTCCGTACAATTCAATATTTCTGACGTCAACGTACACGAGGTGTGCGAAAATCTGTATTATATTTGACGTTTTTTTTCAACTGTTGTTTTTGTTATTTGGTGAAAAACAAGTGAAAACTTGAAAGTGAAAATGAAGTGCCATTACGAGGTTTTAGATGTCCCTCGTAATGTCACCGCTGAGGAACTTACGAAAACATATCGAAAACTGGCGCTTAAATATCATCCTGGTAGGCAATGTCGTTCAATTTCAGAGAGTTGAATGAATTAAATACAAATTAAATTTAGCATGTAGAATAGGATGCTTAAAGTATCTTGGGCACATTATGCATCGATATAATTAGAAAACTTTTGCTCTGTATTCAACTAACTAAAGTCAAGGCCATATGAATGTATAAAGATATAAAGTTTCTTTCATACCATAATGTTTTTACATCAACAGCAATGCCTCTTGTTTTCTTCAATTATTCTTACATTATTTAGATAAGAATTTGGACAATGTCGATGAAGCCACAGAAAAATTCAAAGAGCTGCAGCAAGCTTACGATGTACTCAGCGATCCTCAAGAACGAGCTTGGTATGACAGACATCGAGAGGAAATTGTTAAAGGAGGTACAGAAGTTGTCCAATGATTTTTCCAATTCTGGTAGCTAGTGTGAGAAAACAAAATTTTCAGCGGTTTTTAATACGATTCATGATTGAAATTATAGGAATTGGAGAAGACTACGAAGATACCAGCTTAGATGTGTTTGGCTTCTTCAATACATCATGTTATTCCGGCTTCAACGATGGTCCGAAGGTATGTGCCCAGTGTTTGGACGCTGATAAATCTGTGGATGACCCCATATTTTATATTTCTCGTTTCTTAGGGCTTTTACACGGTTTACAGGGAAGTTTTCGAACATATTGCCGAGGAGGATTTGGAATTTCTCGATGCCGACAAAGTAGATTTTAAGGTGCCAGGTTTCGGGAAGTCCGACAGCTCTTATGATGAAGTAAGCATTCCTCGACCTCATACATTTAGCAAATATTTCTTCGTGCTTAATAAATGTTATGATTTTCACCTCAGCTCCTAAGACGTGTCATTTAAAAAATTGCAGGTTGTTAGTGAATTTTATGCCTATTGGCAAAGTTACTGTACTGCCAAGTCGTTCGCCTGGGTGGACAAATATGATATCAGGATGGCGCCCAACAGACGATGCTTACGATTGATGGAGAAGGAGAACAAAAAGCTGCGGGACCAGATGAGAAAAAAACGTAACGAGGAGGTCCGAGCTCTGGTCGGGTTCGTGCGAAAACGGGACAAGCGAGTGCAAGCGTACAGGGTACGTCGTGTGTTTATGGAATGTCCGATGTGCAGAAGGTCTGTGAACAAAGCTCTTATTTTTTTGTAGAAAAAATTGGAAGAGAAGGCGGCGGAAAACGTCCGAAAAGCGGAGCTCAACAGGAAAAGGCAGATGGAAGAGCGACAACGGCAGCTAAAAGATTATCAAGAATCCCACTGGACGTCCATGGCCAACTTGGAACGTGAACTGCAGCAGATCGAGAGCAGTGTGACGCACGAATTTCAAGATGGACAGGCTAAACCCGAACGTGAGAAGTTTGAGTTTGTGGCAAAAAGTCACTTTTAAAGGAGTTATTTTTAACAGTTGGTGTAATTTTAGGCACTGGGAATGAGGGGGAGGATAGCGATAGTGGTGAAGATGAAGTTTACGATGTGTTGTATTGCGTCGCTTGTGACAAGCACTTCAAAACGGTGAAAGCGTAATTATCCGATTGTATTTTTCTGCATTTCCCGTTTCTAGCCGGTTATGTGTGTTAAGATATACGTGCCATATTTACCCATTTCTCTTCAGGTTTGGTAATCACGAGAACTCGAAAAAGCACAAGGAGAATGCTTCATTCCTTAAAATGGCAATGGTTGAAGAAGAGAATAATTTTGAATCGAATGATGAAGAGGTTGAGATTGACGAGTTTGACGCAGAGTGCTTTTCGGACGATGAGGAAAGTGAAAGCAAGTCCGGAAACAAGAAGAGGAGCAATGAACAGACCTTAACAATCCCCTCGGAAGACGGTAACAAGGATGAAGGTGCTGCGGGGAATGAGTTCGATGTCTCCAACTCTAAATTAACAATGAACGAAGAAAATGAAAACTGTGTTAACGGCGAAGCAAATGACGAGTTAGGTGCAACATGCTTGTCTGAAGAAGAGATAAGCGAAAGCAAGAGTAAAAATAAGAGAAAGAAAAAAAATAAACAAGCCCAAAAGATCCCATTAGAAAATGATGTACGGACAGATTTATCAAAAGAAGAGATGGTAAAGTTTTACATCAAATCATAGAAATGTGGCAAGACGTTATAGATATCTTATACGTTACTTACTCGTGCTTTCAGGTAGTCGCTGAGGCAAACGAAGAGTCATTGAATAGTACTCCAGTCACTGTAGCTCCGCAACCGTAAGCCCATGCGTAGTTTTTGGGTTTTTTGGAGTTCCTAGATCTCGTGTGCTAATCGAATTTCTGGTTTCAGAGCCCCAAAACTTAAAGGCAAAAAGGCGAAGGATGCCAAACGAAAAGCAAAGTTAGAAAGTGCGGCCAGCGCACCTACAACAGTGAGTTCAATGGAAATCAAATGTTGAGCGGCATCGTTAAGGCCCTGGTAACAAATGTGGCTTTCTTTTTTTAGGAAGTCAACGATGAGGCGAGCCGGTGTTGCGTCGTCTGTGGCACCATCTTTTCCACGCGTAACAAACTTTTCGACCATCTAAAAGAAACTGGGCATGCCATTGCTGTTTCGAAAGGTGAAAGCCATGCGACGACAGAATCTGGCAATTCAAAGAGGAACAAGAAGAAGAAAGACAAAAGCTGAATTTAAACAAGTTTAGGATTAACTTATTTAGTAGCGGAATAAAGCAGTTTTCAAATATTTTACTTGCAAGTGTGCACTATCATTACTCGGGATGTAGGGATGTAATAATGATTTTAATTTCTATCAAGCACGAGTTTGATTTGCGTTAATCGGAACAACCCGACGTTATTGCATCGTCTGTAATGATCAATTTTGAAAATTGATGTTTGTTCGGTTGATTTTTAACGTTGGCCTATTTCTGCAACACGAGAGCTAAACATGCCAGGGGATGAGCCTTCAACACCTACCTGGGAATGTAACCTACGAGGGGGCTTTCACGTGCAACAATCAACACCAGACCTCGGTTTAAACCGCCGCTTAGAGAGTTTGTCCCATCCGTAAGAATTCACACCGACCTCGACATGGGAGCGAACCCGGCATCTTAGGATCGAGAGGCAAGCACGTAACCCACTCTACCGTCGGCTTCAAAATTGATAGATGAAATCTTATTAAATAAAACTACAATTTTACGAATGGTCAGTTATGAGAGCGGGAATGTTCACAAAAATGATGCAAATTTGTGAAAAAGTTTGGATCACCCGTCACTTTTTCACCATGCATATATACATACCTGGATTTTTCTGGCTGCTTCTTGATCATCTGCGTATGAACGCGTCACAATCATGTTTAGGATTAGTCCTAATTAAATTAGGACTCATGCCTCAAAGATTCAGATAAGGCTTGATCGAGTTGCATTTGTTAGTGAATGTTTATTTAAAACCGACGATGGTTTTAACATTGATGTTAAAATTTGTCTACAAATGCAAATTTAGTAAGTTGAAAAAGAGGTGCAAAACGAACAAGGTAAAGGAAACAAATCTCACCTAAAGAGCATGGTATAAATTTGCCAATAATAAAAACACTCAAAACTGAAAAAAGAAGAGGACTGAGAACAGCAATAATATCCATGACACGAGTTGGACTCGTAAAAAGAGGTGTACATCGGGGAACAGAGGAAGCTCAACTACACCGATTAAACAGCGCTAAGACTGAAGGTATTCTCTGGCCACCAGATTGAAGATTATAGTCCTCGAAAAATAAGGTGACAGGGGGAAGATTAGTGGTACATGCAAAACTCATGGAAAGGTGGTTTTGAACTATTGTCTGAAAAATGCAAGTAAATCCAATCTCGAAGAAAATGAATTGTTCATTAAAACCTGTTTTGGTTTCTGATTAACACTAAGGAAGGCTGTTGAAAATACCATTTTAAAGACACTTGCTGAGATATACTCAAAGGGTCCCAAATACCCATTAGGGGCAGACTTAACTCGTAGGTCAGAAATAGTAAATAAATAGCTTAACTTGATTAATGAGAAAGAAATAGTTTGAATTTGGGGAAAGTGCCAAGCAATAGCAGTACCCAGAAAATAATGAATGGTTTCAAGTTTATAATTCACGTTAAAGAAATCTTTTCTGGGAGATAAGAATCGGTGATCATGCACACGAGTGCTTGTACAGTACATGATGTAAGTACGAGAATTGAAATAAATATGTTGCCTATTACCGTCAAAGACGTTAAGGCGACTTAAAAGCCGAGATTTCATACGATGCAATCCGAACGATGAAACAACTTTTTAGAGCCAAGATAACGTAACATTTTTTATAGTCAATGAAATTAGCAATTTGGGACATTCAAGCAAAAAAATAATAATTTATATTTGCAAATCCCCCCACCAAAAAAAAAACTTGGTAGTAAAATTGATTCGGGTTAATTAAGATTCTAAAAGTAACTGTGATTTATAGAAATAGATTGTTCGTTTCTATAAATCATTGAAATTAATTACGAGGAATTTGGTTAAATAAACGTGAATTATAAAGTGAACTCTTTTTTAAGTCAACAGTGACAAATTGATTAGATCCAAAATTCAAAACACGGACCAATTCAAGAAAACCAGTTAATTTTACGCAAATGAATCAATGAACAGAGCCACTGCTGACTACGTTTGAAATGACTAGCAGACGGACAACACTGGCAAGGTCCTCAAACAAGTTGTGCTTAAGTTGAAGCAGCAATATATGCAAACTCGGAAGTGAAAATAACAAACAACATTTAATTAATTTCGACGTGCCTTCCCTTAGCCCATTAGAAATAGAAAATACACCGCTAGTAGCAAAACAAGTTAAAAAGTACGGAGGAAAAAATTAGAAGCTTCCATAACAAAAATAAAATATTAAGAAGAGAGAAAAAAAAAAAAAAAAAAAAAAAAAAGGAAAAAAAAAGTAAACGGAACGTGTTAGAAAAAGAGGACAAAAGGAATCCACCGGGCTAAAAAAAATCGACGAGTGGCTCCTACCCACCGTTCAGAGAGCGGTATCGAGCGCTACAGTGCCCGGGATGGTTAAACAGCATGGACGTAACCAGCTAATCGGGTAATGGGGACAAAGGAATCTGTTTGTACCTGATAAATGATGAGATGAATATTTAACCAGTTTCGCATCGATTCAATGGAAGCGCGAACTATCGGCCTATTTCTAGCTGTTACCCAGCAGAAACTTCTCGAATGCTGCTGCCATCTCGTCGTCCATCACGTCGTCGCTCGTCGACCACAGGCTTTGATTTTGACTAAAAACCAAACAGAAATTAATGACAGTTCAAGCCTGATTCAACTTTGATCCTAAGTTACACCTTAAAATATGTGTTGACATACCTGTAGAAATCGTAATCATTACAGTCATCTTCCAAGGCCGTATTGTCGTATAAATACTGGTTACTTTCTAAAAAGAGGGCTTCTTCCGGGGATATTGGAAGCCCGTCAGGTCCGTACAACACTGGATCCGTCTGAACGTACAGAAAAGAATTAACAAGGTATAAAATATCCGAAATATAACAATTTAAATTTGTTATAATTATCAGAATCATAAGTTTTGAATATTAACCCTCAACCACTATCGTGGGGTCTCAAAAGACCCCAAGCATCATATATCTTCAAAAATCCGCTAGATGGAACTAGGCATGCGCTTCAAACGTTCAGTACCTTCATTTCTTTTTTGGATGTTGACATGAACAGAAGCCCAAGTTTATCTGGTTTATATTTTCTGTAATATAGGCAATTTTTTGCAATTTGGGGTCTCAAAAGACCCCACGATAGTACTTGCGTGTGCAAGATTTTTAATAGGAAACGCAATGCTATTTTTACATTTTTGCACTAAATTCTTTTTATGTGCTGTACTTACTTTTGCAGTAATCTATATGTTCATGTATATAACGAAAAAAAAAATTGTTTTCCAAAGATAACTTGCTAAAAAAGTCACTTTCCCAAAGCCATACCATATTTGTACCGTGTTTTCTTATTTTGTAAACAATTTCTGACAATATATGCCAAAAAAAAAATAACAAATGCTAGCTGATATGTAAAACATGTTTAAATATACAATTCAAGTATTTAAAAGTATTAAAAGCATATTTTTTTACATTTTAAATTTTTTTAAAGTTTGGGGTCTTTTGGGACCCCAGGATAGTGGATGTGTATTCATAAAACGAGGATAGTGGTTGAGGGTTAAAATTTCGATAACTATGCATAACATTTTATTTTTCACTAATGTAAATAGTTTTTATGTAAATGTTGCGATGATGAGTTAAATTTTAATGATTATTTAAAATATGGAAATAATACAAAAGAAACAATGTTGTTTTGAAATTACTTTCAAATTTTCCGGCAACAAAGACATTGCATATACAAACCGAAATAACTTACCCCGGGAACATTTTGATCGCTGACAGCTTCATCTCTGACACTAGAGACTGGAGATTGTAACCGACCCCAATCAATCGACCTCAGCTCCATCACGTTCATGAGCATGTCTTTCGCGGTCCTAAGCAATACAAAAATCATGTATTAGGCACATTATTAATGCAAAAACAGAATCAATCTTTTCGAAACCGATGAAATGGTTTTTACTTGTCTATGTTAACATCCATGACCAATTTTCCCATCGTCATGAACGTGTTATCGAGCGAAGGTGCATTACCCGCGTTAGCCAAACGCTCAAAATCCTCCAAAGCAGCCCCGGTGAACTAGAGACAAAAAGATTTGATACTTGTTTGGCAGGGTGAAAGTTCAATGGATAAACGCCATTCACCATCTGAAAGTAAATACCTTCATCATCTGGCATGCACATTTCAGGAGCTCCTTAGTTGGGTGCATCAGTAGAGTTTCCAAGAGATGCAGGACAGCATCGCCGAGAGCATGAACCTTATGTGTTGAACCATCTGGTAATGTTAACTTGACAAGGAAACAAAAAATTAAGTTTAAAAAGACATGCTGATGATATAAGTAGGCTCTATCGAAACCGGATTGCATGACTTTCTCTGATACCAGTGACAAACAAGAAATACTTCCTTATCTAAGCATGTATGCAGGAAAATTTCTATTACCTTCATGTGTATAAACAGCTCTCCCATAAACATGGTGAAGCCACAAAACCGGGCGCTTTTCTCTGGAGATTGTACTAGATTTTCCTTGATTTCGTATTCCTGTTGACACCTGGAGTTATAAAAAATGTAACATGCTTGTAAAATTGTTTTAAAAGCCTTTTAACAATGCACTGAATTAGTCACAAAAGGACTTTGAAAACAATTTCAAATTGTAATTGCAGGATTATGAAATGGCCGATTAACCAAGCACTAACCTTTGAATTAACAGGGTGCGGAATCCGTAGGTGTTAAAATTTAGTGCCAGGTAATTGGACAAATAATTACAAAGTCGGGCACCGTTATACCTAAAGTTTTGTTCCATTACAGCCTGTAATATAGAATATTTATTCAGATTATCATTACGCCCAACAAGGCAGCCTTAAACTCGCAAAACCAACAAAAAAAAAAAGCAACACACGTAGCTTTCATGCCAAACGAGTAGCCTAAAGATGATTACCTGTTCAAAGATTTCGTGCACAACCGCTTTCAACGTGACTTCTTCCTGTATTGTAACGTTGAGGGCATCAACTAGCAGTGTTGCCAACGAGTCAAATTTGCCTGGGTTTACAGTAATCTCATACATGATGGTGCGAACGTGACCGATGCTAATATCTTCACTTGACTCTCCATTTTCAGTAGGCGGAAAGTGTGCTGATGGCTGCGAAGAACAACAAAATACTTGAAAGTCTTTCTCTATTTACAAATGTTAGTTATGGGACTACAAAAAATTGTTTTTGTACACAAAATAGTATGTCAGTAATTGGAATTTACGTACTTTGCGGGTACTTGGCTCGCCGCCTGCTTTACTTCTCGAAGAAGACTGTCGTCCCCAGTCGATTGCTCTCAACTCCAACACATTTGCGAGCATATCTCTTGCATTTCTAAGTGAACAATCGCAAAATGGATAATTTAGAGGACAGAATAAGAGTCCAGACTCCCAGCTCAGTTTTTCAACGAATACTGGTGCTTCCTGGTGTGCGAAGGCAATCACTAGTTGGAAACTTACCTATCGACATTGCTGTCCATTATCAGTTTTTCCATTGTCACGAATGAGTAGTCCAGCAAGGGAGTGTTCCCCGCATTAAGAGATCGTTCATAATCTTCCAAAGCAGAGCCTGACAACTAAAATATTTAAAAAATTGTAAGAAACAGGTGTGTAACAGCCAAGGACAAAAGAGGGAATTACAACAGCATTTACCTTAAGCATCTGGCAAGCAGATTTTAAATGATCCTTGGTGGGATACTTCAATAAGGTTTCCAACAGATGGAGAGCAGCATCGCCTAGTGGACGAACCTTGTGCATTGTACCATCAACCTTTAGCTTAGTATACAAATAAATAAAAAGGACTTAATACATAGCAGCCTTTATATCGGGCATTGGAAATGTTTATAGATTCGAGCAAAGTGAACTAACCTCCATGTTACAAAACATTTCAGCCATGAACATCGTGAACCCACATAACCGTTGGCTATTCTCGGGAATTTGTGCTAGACTATCCCTCATTTCATATTCTTTCTGGCACCTATGATAACAACGTTTATAAAAATGATTTTCTTTTGGAGCAATTCAACAAAACTTCTGGGCCACATGCCACTTTCTTACCTTTGCAGTACAATGTTGCGAAATCCATTATTATTGAAATTATCTGCCAGGTAATTTGATAATAAATTACACAGGCGAGCCCCATTATACCTAAAGTTTGGTTCTACAATCGCCTGAAAGCAAACAGAAAACAATCAAGATTATTAACGAAGTTGTTAGAATGCTTAATTATAACCTATCAAAAATTCAAAGAAGCAATGGTTTGTGTACCTTCTCAACTATTTCGTGCACAACGCCTTTCATCGTGGCTTCTTGCTGTATCGTGATACTGAGCCTATCAATCAGCAGCGTTGCCATCGAGTCAAACTTTCCTGGATTCATCGTAATTTCATGCAGAAGGGAACGAACATCGCTAATACTCGTTGTATCGCTAAGTTCACCGTTGCAAACGGACTGCGACTGTGCTGGCAACTGTTACAGAAGGACAACAGATTAAGACAATTCCGAATAAAATCACGTTTAGTCATTCATACTTGTTGTCAGGGTTGTAACTTACGTTTGAAGCTGGTTGTGTGCGAGGTTTATTGCTGCGAGGAACAAATTCTGGTGCGTTTGGTCTTAAATTGGACACAGAACTATTCGTACTTCTGGAATCGGAATCTGAAAAAGAATGCAGAAGTTAAAAATAAACATTAGATCTAAATTTAAAATGACCACTACCATAACATTTCACCTCCATAATAGGTTAGGTAATGCTGTTTAAGGTTAAGCTTGAACTCTTGTGCGTATTTATCCTCAAATATAATTGAAAACCAAAGCTACGTATTATATCCCTGATTATATTTAGGGTTGGTGTAACATTAGAACATAATGTTTGCCTCATAGTTGTTCATTCATACAAAAATCTTATCTCTCGAATCTACTTTTCTTTGAAATACCAAACCAATTAGCTTAAAACAGAATTAATGTGCAAAAAATATAGTTCGCTGTATGCCAACATTGTCAGTGGGAATGTAACTGGAACCAACAGCCCTGATAATGAAAACTTAAATTGACAGTGCTATTAATTTTAAGAAAAAGCAACAACCTAAACTTGCACTAAGCATATCAGGGTAGCCGGGCACACAGAACATGCATGCTCCATAAATGTACCCCTGGTTGTTTACTTTTTTTTTGCGCAACCCTTAAAAAATGGACACTTGCCTACAGTTAGCACAGTTTGGGAAGGCTATTGGAATGAGGTCAAAGCGTCCGTCTTGTTGTTGATAACAGTCCACGACAAAAGCTGGACTTATGACATGTCGTTGATTGAATTTCACAATCCAATGTGATGGTCTGACTTTTACAAGTGGACGACTTTAACAATCAATTTGTTAATTGTTTCTATCGACACAAATCAAATCTTACTAATCATGACATTAATAAAATCCTAGGGTAGAAAACACCTTGAAATGTAACGACCCTAATCATTCCTATCCTATTGTGATATATCGCTTCACTGGTTCTAATTGGATGTCACTTTTATTACAAAATTAACATACAAATAATCGAGGCAAATAGCACAGAGAATCTACATCACATAAGATAAGCCTGCTACGATGGGCGATCTGTCACAATCAACTTTGCCAACCTTTAAATGGACCACAGAATACGTTAGTTGACAAAATATTTCAGCACTAAATAAATGCAATGAACAACCTTGTGGTCAACCTTACTGGACTATAAGTTAACAATGCAAATTGAGTAAAATTTACATTCTTGGGCTGGGGAGCCTGGGGTGAAGATTGTTACATATCCACTTTGTTGGCTTTGATTTATTTCTAATAATCAAAATTAACATTAAGAATAACCATGTCTAATATGTTGTTTTAAGTACTTAATTGATAATCGTACTAGTTAATCTGAACTGGATGCATTACATTAGTTTTAAATGTTGCCCTAAATATTCCTGTGTACAAATTTGTATTTGGCAGACACGGGTACCACAACTTTCGATTATAATCTAGACTAGCACGATAATAACAATGGAATAAGTTTTACTTAGTCATAAATACACCCATAAAATTTGCGAAATTCGACTATATCCTTTAAGGCAGAAGCAAATTCATAAAGCACCAACGCTAATAAAAATGTGTGGTAATTATTTGTCATATGAGTTAAATGGACGTAATACCGCCAACACAATCCTCGTGTACACCTTTACCCTAGCAACCAACAAATTCTAGACAAACCAGTTCAAGCCCCGCTCAACCTGAACGATTCAGACAGATTCAGAAATAGCAGTTGCTCAAGATGCCACAGATCAATAGCAATCTAATCTGAACACAATTGAATGACATTCATGCAATTGCAGAGCGATTGCAGGTTGCAACCATACTGCTTATCTAACTAATCGTCATTTGATGAAATGATGCCAATAAATACAATATAATTGTAAATCACCATAAGAATAAGTGTGAAATGAACAATTAACCCGAGATTTTAGCAAGATTATCATTAATACAATGCAATCGTTGGATTTTTGTAAAGGAGTTCAACAGGCTATTAGGTGGAATTACACTAAGAGAAAATTTTATCAGGAGAAATTATTTGTATGTGTTTTGGATTTTTTTAGGACAAATACTCAAAAGAACAAAAGCTTACAGGAATTCAAATCTGCCAAATCTAACCTAAACTAATCTTCTGTGATTTTGAAATGATATGTTGTGCTTTTGTCCATCTACTTTTCATCATCAGTCCTTTGACTATATGGTTAATTCCACTAGGAATTACCCACTAGGGACCACAGGAAGACCACTAGGGTCAAAGGTGGGATTAGCTTCCACTTATAAAATCACAGTTGATTTCCTTAAGCTTCATGATTCTTAGCAAATTTCAAATTTTTTCAGAGCTATCCTCATATTGGTAGATCGATACAGGGATTGAACTCGAAAACATATTAAGCGGGGGAAGTATATTTTATAAATGTATGCTTGGGACCGTAAGATTCGACTTCTTAAACGGGAAAACCTTATACAAGGGAAAAGTTAACATTAATCCTATGAAGTTTATTTAGGAACCATAAATGTGCTAGTACATCTTAAAGGAAAAAAACTTCTTAAGTGGGTTTTACTGTATTCTTGCAGCAGGCTCTGTTCTTGAACATCCTAAGAACATAAATTAAATTCAAACCTAAGAACATAAATTAAATTAAAAAATCACTCCTTATTCACTGAGTGCATGATTAAAACCACTAATAATCTGTACACTAGAGCTGGTACCACAGTTGCTAAACAAACTGCAGCTCAAGCATTGTTTCGTCTAAGCTGAATCTCAAGCTTAGGCTAAAGCTTGAGATGACATACATTTGGTTGTCTTGAGTTTGTCATGGCAATTTTTCTGTGCAGCTATGGTATGCATCTGGTACTTAAGACGAAGCCCAATCTCAAGCTTATGTAATCAGAATTAGTTACACTGAAGCCTGTACCACAGTTGCCCACCAAACTGCAGCTTAAGCTTGACCTTTTCTAAGCTTCATCTCAATCTTAAACTCAAGCTTGAGTCTCATATTTAGCTGTCTTGTTACAGTCTTGAGCTCGTCTTGGCCATTTTTCTGTGCAACTGCGGTATACATCTGGGACTTGAAACGCAGCTTAGTCTCAAGCTCGTGCGATTTGAGCAAATGTGGTATAGGGGTGAGTTCTCTGACTATAACACATATTTGCGCCTTAATTTTGTGATGTTTTTTGGTGTTGCTTACCTTGAATGAACAAATGCAAAATCAAAATGCAAATGCAAAAATTCTGCCATTGCAATACAGCAATTAGAAAATCAGTTACAATTTTGAGACTTGTTTAAAATAAATTATTAATCACACCAAACAAGATGCTTGCTGGATGGACCCAAGCAATAACTAAGAAATAAAAAATTAGAGGTGTCAAACAATTGTCTTTTGACAACTACAGCAATCTGTATGCATCCAAACTAAATACGTCCTTGCTAAAATGCTACACACAGCCAGCATTTTAACCCAAAATGTTGCCTATAGGTGACACTGGGAACGCATGATTTCTGATCTGGTCAAATAATTGTTCGCGTGTCCCATATCAAGATATTCAAATAAAATATGCGAGACCACGCAAAATCAACAACGTATGCGGAAGCAATGAACCCTGCAAGGTGAATTTCTTCCCCAAAGCGTACCACTAGGTTAAGCAGGTGGCGTTTGATCGCCAACATAACATGCGCACCATACACGAGCACAGAAACGTGTTCAAAATAAACAAGTACACGCATTATATCAAAAAGGTTGATAGCCAAACAAAATCCGCTAAACAGCGTGAAAATGTGCATTTTTTATCCAAATTACTGACCTTTACCTTTGTTTGGTTCCTGAAATTCTCCAGGCCTTCGCAGTGGTTTTCGCTCCTGCTTTTCTGGTGGATTACCTCCACTACGGTCTTTGGAATCCCTTCTATCGTCTGACATTATATCTCTACTGATTTTTCACTGCAATTGATCGCATGAAAAGATTTGGAATACTTCGTCAAAAACGAAATTTTACTGATCGAAAAACCACCACAACAAGAAAACCGTGCGTTTCAGAAGCTTGGGAAAAACGATACTCAATGTGACCAGTCACCGCGTCCTGTTTTCTATCACATATCCTTGACATTTTTTAAATGCTCAATGTATACAGAACTTGAGAACAACAAAAGTTAAATAAAACCTGTCGCACACTAAATTACGTTTGAATAAAATAGTATTTGTAATGATTAAGTTTAATAAGCCAACGAAACTGCATATATCAATAGTGTGATTTGTCTTAACTAGAAAGCACACAGGTTATCTTGCAGCACTGTTAAGCTTCTATTTTACGTCAAAGATGGCCGCCGTAGAGAACGTGGATGTCGTTGCCGTGCGATCGTCAGACGATCCAGCACCAAAAAGGGTATTTTTTTTTACTGGAATGTAAATTAACATTATTAGTTACACCATTTTTCGATTTTTCGATAACGCTTTTTTTTTCATTCAGGGCAAATGGATAAACAAACAGCGGGTGCTCATTTTCGCGTCTCGTGGTATCAACCACAGGTCGAGACATTTGATGTTAAATCTCAGGGTTTTACTTCCTCATTCAAAGCCAGGTATGAAAAATGCCCACCTAAATTCGTGTTATAATTTATAATTTTGTGCAAAATTTCATATTTACTTGCCTAAAGAAACGCTACTCAAAATTGTAAATACACGTGCTCTTCAAGGCCATTGCGCATGCTTTTGGGCAGTATCTTTCGGATGACCCCTGACACAACTATGTTTTTTATCCTTAATGTTCATAATTATATACATTTGTTACTAATTGTTTCAACTTCTCATTTATCCTATTACAGAGTCTAAGAAGGAGAAGAAGGATGCTCTCCAAGTGATTAACGAGGTGAGTACTTGTTACATGATAACCCTAATTTTTCAACCTAAAACAGAAATGCCCTTGTATGGTCTACTAATTCCCACTTCTCCCATTGGTTTTTTCAGATTTGTGAAATGAAAAACTGTAACAAGTGTATTTATTTTGAGCAAAAACAGCATCAGGATCTTTACCTGTGGTGAGTAATCAGATTCAAGTTTATGCTTTGATGTAATTTGCTTTAAAAACGCATGTTAACTCAACAGTAAGGCAAGCAATAAGCATGGCTCTCCAAATTGAATTCCCGGGTCTTGGGTCATGTGAAAGAAACTTAATGGTCCTTGATAGTAATGTGCCCTTAATATTTTTGCAGGCTATCAAATGTTGCAGATGGACCAAGTGCCAAATTTCTTGTTGAAAACAGTGAGTGGTTGATCCAATTACACATGGCTTTAAATAAATATAATGCAAAATGAAATTTAATTCACTTTCTATGTTTCAGTTCACACTATGGAGGAGTTAAAACTGACAGGAAACTGTCTTAAAGGATCCAGAGCACTGCTTTCCTTCGACAAATCTTTTACAGAACACCCCCATTATTCCCTTCTGAAGGAGCTTTTTGTCCAGGTTTGTTACATTAAGAATTTATAACTGTGCATATCACTGACCTGCATACTAAGAAATATTTTCATTTTCTCAACATTCAGACATTTGGCACTCCGTTCCACCATCCTAGAAGTCAGCCCTTCGTTGACCACGTGTTCACATTCACGGTTGTTGAAAACAGAATCTGGTTCAGAAATTACCAAGTCACCGAAGAAAACGGTGCCTTGGCTGAAATAGGTAAGGACCCAGAATGAAAACGTTGCTAAACCTGCATTTTTATTCGATACTGAACTAGTTGTTTTCTTTCAAGGACCAAGATTTGTTCTGAATCCAATTCGGATATTTAACGGAAGTTTTAGCGGTTCTGTTTTATGGGATAACGAGCATTACGTACCGCCGAATATGGTAAGAAAAACGAACCTGTTGTCACCATAAAAATGCACGAGTGTTCCCTAAACGCATGTCTCACGTTTACAGCATCGGAAGCAAATAAAGAAGGAGGCAATGTCTAAGTTCATGAATCGGATTGAAGCAAAACTTTCCCTGGAAAAGAGGAAGCCTGAGACCAGTTACAAACTTGACGACCTGAACGAAGTCTTTGAAACGGAGCACGGCATTAAGACAAAGAAAACCAGGAAACGCAAGCACGCAAACGACGATACTCAACCTGAATGATGGCATCACTCCTATAATGTGTACAATTTGATTTTTGATTAAATATGTTTACTTAAAATATTGTGATTATTGAGGACATAACATCTCTAGTGCATCGAGCAAAACAATTCCCACCTACTTATTCGGGAAAAAGTCTTTCTACTGTAGTAAATACAGCATATGATTGACAAACTGTCTCCAGCTGTCTTAATTCAGGCTTAAACGTAAAAAAATGGAAATGAGAAAATATAAAATGCAATACACTACTACAAAATAAGTGCAATTTGCAAAACAATGGTTTTTGAATTTGAAAACGGCCGACAAATTAATATATCTGTAATTTAGCTTTAAATTTTTCATTAATGATTTTATAAATAATGAAAAAAAAAAAATGTGCATCGACCGGGAATCGAACCCGGGCCGCCCGCGTGGCAGGCGAGCATTCTACCACTGAACCACCGATGCTTACATCATCAGTTGCTGGAAAAAGCTATTACATTGAGTTATTAACATCATGCAATTAAAACAAATAGTTTTAATTTTACGTTTTAAAAATACTAGTTTATAACATTTAAGTTTCAAACCTATCAGAACTAATCATAATCACTTCAGCATAGTACCAATATCCTATAACTGATCTGACCGACTCATCATAGTGACGTCATCAAGATTTAGTAGACATATTTTAAATACTTTCAGTATTCTGCATCTACACTGTTAATCTGAATACAGTGAACAGTCACTAAAGACTTGTACATTTTTGTACAGCCCTAATTTAAAAAAATATATTGCTAGTTCTCCACTGCTTAAAATTTTCAAATTCATAACTTTTGCAGATACCACACAGTCAAATAATATTCTTAAAAGCGTTCACTACAATTCAGGAGGTAACGTTTTATTACATGAGAAGATCGAGACAATTTCGTTAATGTGGGATTTTCTTGAAAAATATTTCAGTTTCAAAAATGGGGTTAAAAAATGAAGGTTAATTGGAAGTATCAAGTTTGCATCTCAGTCAACCAGAGCAGTCAATAACTTTCCTTTCATAATTCTTTCAAAATCTTAGAATTCTTCATCACTGGAATATAATTAAGAAATTAAGATCAACTTACTTAAAAATCTCATTTCCTGTCCATCAACAGACGATTAACCAATGAGCAAAAGATGAAACTGAAATTCACCGGTAGATATTTTATTCTTTAGAAACTTTGTCAAGGAATGCCTCACAGCATCGAGTACACTGCACATAGATTTCTTCAAAGCCTTTATCGCCCCTATCCTGCAATTAAAAAACTGGAAATTATTCCATGAAGGGGAAACCGTATTTACGGAATATATAACTGTAATTATAGACCAGTTAACTTGTATGGAATTATTAGTTGCAATAACGAATATTCTTAAAGTGTTCAAGACTTAAACTTACATAATAAGGATCTCTTATCGTTAACTGCTTCTCAGGATCGTACTGGCCAAGCAGTTCAATTTTGGCAGGGTGAGATTTTGGAGCCATTTGTTTGATATCGCTGCAAACAACAAAACGTGATTAGCCGTTTGCTAGCTTGTCAAAGCCCCAGTTAACAGATGCTATTTTACCTTATGTTAGCATCATCCATTCCGAAAATATACTGAAACCTGTGGAAATCGTCATGAGTAAGCTGAAATATAAAATGCCAAAATAAGGATCAGCAAATTTTTGTAACGTTACAACTTTAATCAGCAAACTATTTTAATGACCCACCAAGGACCTAACCAACTTCACTCACCTGTCGTGCCCGATGCTCCATTGCGACTCCGTGTTTTTTCATGCATTCTCTTGCTCTTTTATCAGGGGGCTTTCCAGAATGGTAGTCGATTGTGCCTGCACTATCAATATCCCACTGAAAACGGAAGTGTGTGCCATAAATTACCATCGGCATGTCAAGCATGTATCATTTTGCTTAAAGTTATCTAATTGTCGGTCGAGTAAATATGTTACCACAAAGATAAAATATTACTTCCGATAGGTTTATAAACAAAAAGGTCATTAACATCGTTGTTATCACAATATTTTGTGGTTAATAGCCTGGATTCTAATCAAAGAACTTTATGAATATTTAGTACCTGCAGTCATGACGATTCTTTACTGCAGGCAAGATACTATTTTACATGGGTCAAGCAAACTATCCTGGATTCATCATGAATTACGAACAGAGTTTCTCATTGCTCTTTTGGGAGATACTTATCAGTATACCCATCTTTGAATTTATTTCAAATTTATATTAGTTAATGTCTTCCTGGTTTGCATGCTCCGGGCTGCATTCTTGGTGAAGAAAAAAACCAAGCAGACGTTGCCTCGAGCCTCAACAATGGCAAATTGGCATGATAGAAAATCTAAATAAAAAATTGATATTGGATTGCCATAGGCTAATTCAGCATCGTTTATTGCAGATTATGATGGGGGTTTATTGTTAAGAGTGTGGTTAAAAAATAAATCGACGAAGGTTCATGCTCGGATATTCAAGGATAATTGCAACATACTCAATTTCAAGGCCTATAAAGAAAGGTGTGCAATCAGGTGAATCGTTGCAGTTACTACCCAGCTGTGCTTAAATTTGAGCATGCTTACCTGATCAGCGACTCCATTCTTCACTACCAAATGGCGAAGCACTGCTTCAGCGGTTGGGGATCTGCATATATTACCTGCAAAACAAACAAGAAAACAAAGTAGTCCCATAGCTAAGCTGTATATATTCCTGCAAGAGTTTTGGCACTTGCCTTGCCTGTAGTCCCTGCACATTATTGAAAATTCGATTTTAACATACTCAGTTACTGTAGCTAATTCACAATTGGTACAATCTATTAACAGCCATTTCAAAACTGATAATGCAACAATTATTCACAATTCCAAAACTGCCAGATCACTGCTTCAATTTGAATACAATTTGAAATTTACTTGTTTACTGGTCATAGAATTTAAAACAAGATTTTCTTCAATGATTGTATTTTTCAGAAAACTTAAACATTTCTAGATAACATGCATGCATGTCAAGGAAAGGACACAAATGCTTCAACTTCTCTAAGCTGCATCTCCAATTAAGCTAAAGCTTGGGATAACACCCTGCCAATTTTTCAGAGTCTAACATTTGGCTGTCTTTAGCTAGTCTTGACAATTCTTCTGTGCAGCTGTGGTGTGCATCTGGGACTTGAGATGCAGCTCGGTTTCAAGATCATGCGATTTGAGCGATTATGGCAGGGAAGAGAAAGATCCAGTAGAGAAAAATGAGCACTGTCAAGGCAGAGTTTTGGAGGCACTAATTCGATATTTGCCTGGAAACAAGTCAGGAAGGCCAACTCAGTCGGGAATTGGGTGTAGTAAATAAATACAATAAACAACCTTGGAGTATTCACAAGATGTTTGATTCTAGCCAGTACTTGCAGATTCACAATCTGGCTGCAAATTTGCTGTTCTCCAAAATATTGGAGCTGGCAGGAGGTGACAGTGCAAATTTCTAATAGTTTTATAAAGTTTGCAGCAAGGGAGTACAAATTAATCCACATCGCAGCTTGCAATATATCAGCACCACAGACTATTACCAAATTCGTATCCAAATCCAATCCTGCGAAGATCAACCCATGAATCAGCGCGAAGAAAAGGCCGCAAGCAGGCAAGCAGCAAACTGGTCCACATTTCATTTAAAACCCAATATCATGGCAACATATGCTAATGAGTGAGAACGTCTCAACTACCTATGCATCGTATTCTTATTTCTGGAGTTCAATTTCCCAATATCGCATTAAATTTGACAGGTACGATAAGTACCTCGCAGGGATAGTTTAATAGCAAGCTGTCTGCCAAGCCCTAATTTCGGGTGATTTTTGAGCAGACTGGCTGGGACTTTGGCACCCGGAGGGGATTACAGTTTAGTTAAGTTAGGGGCACACCCAGTAGTTTGTGATTCGAAAATGCCTGTAATTAGGAGAATGGAGTTCCATATCACAAGTATCTGCTCTTACTTTGCTGTGATCGACGAAGATTATTTCGATGCCAGCGGCCAGGATTTTTAAAGGACTGCCAACTAATTTGATTGCCAAATCCACGAATATAAAAAATGCGGTTTTAAACTAAGAAAATGTGACGACAAACTCACCTAAACAGACGAATAGAGCAGACTTTTTGGATGTAGACGCCATGTTTGGTTCTGCGGTTTGCACTCGAGCCTAGATATCAACCTCTGAAATTCAATAACTTGTTTTAGAATATTATAACAACAACGGCATAATCATTATTGAGCGTCACATCCTTCTTGCGAATATTTCAAAGTGATTATAAATTATTCTCTGGAATTTATTGAAATTATAATTTTGGGAATAGTTAAACGGTCACATTGTTTTTAAAACCGGCTTTTGACAACATGAGCAGATATCCTTGCCTAACAGATATCCTTACTGTGGAAGCTTTACCAGTTTATTTTTTACCATAGTTGCATATATCCCAATTATTTAATATAACATCTACTATATAATATTTTAAAACATTAAATATAGAAATACCAACGCAGACTCAGATCTTTAACAACGTTATAATTAAATATTATTACAAGCGTTGAGCGGTATCACTGCTAGTGTTCCATGATCGCAATGGTGGTTTTTTGAAATTTTCAAATCTAGCTAGTGACCTAAAAATCAACAATGCTATTATGTAAAAATCGTTATGTATTGATTAAACAGGCCATTCTACTAGAAAACTTATAAGTATAGCGGTTTCATTCTTAACCGATTATATACTGCTGAATTAAAAAAATGTTTATACTCTTTAAAAACTGTACATTTTTCAACACATTCCCAAATTTTAAATTTTTCATCGGACAATTTCGCTTACTTTTCTGCAAAAAATAAATAAATAAATACAGAAATGTACAATTATAAGTTACCGAGATGTCGAAATAACATGGTGTTTCTAATTTTTTTTTCAAAACTCTAAAACCCAGTAAAAAGTCTGGAGGAGGTCAATGAAACCCTTTTGGCCTCCTCCTACACCTTTGTAATTCTTTAATATTCACTCCTATATTTCCATAAAGAATGAGGTCGGCTTAAACACAGGGTTGAGCTTTGAAAAATCACCTACAAAGTTGTATTTAATGACTATGTGTTGCCATATTGGGTACGCCATATTGAATCAAGATGGCGAATTAAGCTTTCCAAAAATAAGACCTATTATTTTACAAACTTTCTCAACAAATGGCACATAAAATGGCACTAAAATTCTCAAGTCACACAGTTTTTGAATTTTCTGTTTAATTGAGTTTTAAAGGTCAGTGAAAGGGGAAATGGACACCAGAAGAAATGTGTCCACACTCCCAAATGTACTTGACGTTTTAAAACCTTTGTAAAATGGGGAATTATTCCTAAATTTGTGTTAAACAACAATTTTATGCTGGAATTTCCCTTCGAGGTCAAGAAAATTTCGTTAATCTGAAAAATCTGGTGGAATTGGTGGCGAGAGTGGTTCTTGGAAATTTATAGGCTGTCTTCGCATGTTCCAGCACATTTTCTGGACACCCTACTTTTCAAAAATAGGACGTCCATGAGGAGGGGGGAAGGTCTGGGTTAAAATGGACACCATGTGGTCAGGGGGTAGGGAAAGCTCACTTTTTTAAAGGAATGGCCCCTAAGAGTGCCCTGAGCTAGGGTTCTAATCATGAGGGGGGGGGGAGATCTGGGTGAAAATGGACACCATGAGGACAAGGGGGTAGGGGGAGTTCACTTTTTTAAAGGAATTTCGGGTCCGTCCTTTTTGAATGGCCCCTAAGAGCGCCCTGAGCTAGGATCCTAATCATGAGGGGGAGGCGGGGAGGTCTGGGTTAAAATGGACACCATGAGGACAAGGGAGTAGGGGGAGCTAATTTTTTTAAAGGAATTTCGGGACCGTTCTTTTTGAATGGCCCCTAAGAGTGCCTTGAGCTAGGGTCCTAATCATGAGGAGGGGGGGAGCCTGGGTTAAAACGGACA
Source organism: Julus scandinavius (assembly GCA_034696685.1). Lineage (NCBI taxonomy): Eukaryota > Metazoa > Arthropoda > Diplopoda > Julida > Julidae > Julus > Julus scandinavius. The sequence goes on along the minus strand of JAQGAE010000750.1, from coordinate 7,186 downwards.
CCATGTGGACAGGGGCTAGGGCAGCTCACTTTTTTAAAGGAATTCCGGGTCCGTCCTTTTTGAATGGCCCATAAGAGTGCCTTGAGCTAGGGTCCTAATCATGAGGGGGGAGGTCTGGGTTAAAATGGACACCATGTGGACAAGGGGGCAAGGGGGTAGGGGTAGTTCACTTTTTTAAAGGAATTCCGGGCCCGTCCATTATGAATGGCCCCTAAGAGTGCCCTGAGCTAGGGTCCTAATCATGAGGGGGGAGGTCTGGGTTAAAACGAACACCATGTGGACAAGGGGGTAGGGGGAGCTTATTTTTTTAAAGGAATTTCGGGTTCGTCCTTTTTGAATGACCCCTAAGAGTGCCCTGAGCTAGGGTACTAATCATGAGGGGGGGGGGGAGATCTGGGTTAAGATGGACACCATGAGGACAAGGGGTAGGGGGAGCTCACTTTTTTTAAAGGAATTTCGGGTCCGTCCTTTTTGAATGGCCCCTAAGAGTGCCCTGAGCTAGGGTCCTAATCGTGAGGAGGGGGAGGCCTGGGTTAAAACGGACACCAGGTGGACAGGGGCTAGGGGAGCTCACTTTTTTTAAAGGAATTTCGGGTCCGTCCTTTTTGAATGTCCCCTAAGAGTGCCCTGAGCCAGGGTCCTAATCTGAGTTAGTGCAATTAGGGTCGCCCGCGGTCCCCTCTCCCCGGGTCTTGGCACTGCCAGGCAGGTGTCCGTCCCCACCGTGCGTTGTATACTACGTGCGTGTCCCGTCCGGCATTGGCATCGCTCCGTGCAGCGTCTGTGAAGGTGGTTTCGGGGTGGGTGCCTAGGGGGGTGTTGGGGAGACGAAAGCTCGTCGAAGGAGGGTTGCTGAACTCTCAGAACTCGCTTGGCTTGCCCACAAGGAGGACCAGTCTGAGCAACAAGGATTTGTGTGTCTGCCGCGGCAGCAGTCTTGCGTCGGAGGAGAAAAGGTGAGGTCCACACATCGCACACGCACGCCATTATGTTGGTTGGGAACGGACGCGACGCCTCGCTTTCGGAAACTACCGGTCCTGGAAAACAAGTTCGGAATTAAGCCCTTACCGCAGAACGTCGTCGAACAGCGTTATAGCTACATAGAAATCAAAAGTGGTTTTTTTGTGGAAAACAATGAGTGCGACAACCATGCAGCCTAGAAACGTGAACCACGTCCACCACCACCTGGGCAGCGCTAACAACAACAACAACAACAATAACAACAGCAGCACCCGGACCAAGGGCCGACCCGCGCCACCGCCCCCAGCCGTAGGGCGTCACGGGCCCCCTACTCCGGCCGCGGTCCAGGCTCTGCCCTTAGGACTGAACGGGGTGCCGGACGCGAGGGCCAAGACCATCCTGAAGGAGGCGGTGGAGGCGGTGGTCAACAGCTTCGCAAAACACACGCAGGGCTACGGCAGGGGTGAGTCAAATGTATTTCGTTTAAATCCTGGCCCTATTCGGCCATTAAAGCCAAGTAGAAAATGGCGGCCGTTCGATTCTGGGGCATTTAAAAGTTTAAATGCCGGCCTCCGTCAACCCTCCCTTGTGTGTGCTCTGCAGGTGGAGAGTTGAAGGCGATGATGGACGACGCTAACAGAACATTAACTTCATCGGATTTTAATCGTCCTTTTAAACCATAACTTATATAATCTTAATTAGTTAAAACTGCAACAATTGGATGCATATTGAATTCAGTTATTTGGGAAATATGGATGCATATTTGGAAAAGTAGGGTGTCCAGAAAATTTGTAGGAACGATATTTTTCCAGATTTTTATGATTAACTAAAATTTCCTAACCTTAAAGATAAATTCCAGCATGAAATTGGTGTTTAACACAAATTTAGGCATAATTCCCGACTTTCCAGATGTTTTAAAAATTAAAGTACATTCGGGACTGAGGGGGGACATTTCTTCTGGTTTCCATTTCCACTTTCACTAACCATTATAACTCAATTAAACAGAAAATTCAAAAACTGAGAAATACCATCATTAGTGGACGTCCATAATGGCTTCCCCCTCCCTCCCCCTGTTTTACATGGTGTCCACATGCCAGAAAATCCCCACCTACCCCGTCTTGAGGACGTCCTTTCTGAATGGCCCCTAATATGCTCAAATATCGATTATGTATGCTATAAATAATAATAATATGCTACTGATGGAAATTTCTGAAATTTCCAAACAACACATGTAGTATGCTTTTTAGTAAAAACACCGATTAGTCTAATCGGACATTATATCAAAATGGCCATTAAAATAAGCTTTTTTTCCACAAAAAAATTATAGCAACTTTTTACCTGACAACATGTTGTTAACAGCATGGTGTTAACCCGCAGTTAGGCTAATCAGTGAATGGTGCAACCCGCTGTTTATGAAAAAAAAGCTTTTTTTTCCCAAAAATACGGGGATTAGAGTTGTTTCTTAATGCCAGAAAAAGCAGGTCTAGATTTTTTACAAGCTGAAAATCCTTCGGATAACCCTAATCTTCTGTTAAATCCCATCGTTGCTGTCAGAGCCGCTTAGCCGGGGAACCTTTTTTATAATTACAGCCATAACCTGTCCCGTTTCATTAGGGGTTTCCAGGTGTTTTGGCCTAATTTTACGCCTGAGATTGGCCCCATATGGCGGCCAACTCACCACAAATTTGTCCAAAAAATGTCGCCAAAGGCTAACGCACCAAATGAACCTCTTATTTTCTTAAAAAAAGTAGGAGGGGTGAATCCATCGATTCCCCCTCCCCACATCCAGCATTGTTTACCCAAATCCCCCTAGCCTCCGTTGCAAAAATTGCCAAAATTTAGCTTTGTGTTATTTGGGGTTGGTACAGGGTGGTCCAAAAGTCACGAAGTTGTTACACTTACACACGTATATGTGTATTGCAAAGTGATATTTTTTTGAATAAACACTATATCGTGACTGTATTAGAAAATACTGTTATCATTGAGGGAGATTAGACTGGAAAAAAAACAATGCTTACCCTGTATATACAGGGTGGCCACACAAAAAAAAAGAAACTTTTTCATAAATTCATAACTTTGTTTTCAATCAAAGTAAATCCAATTTTGCAGCACAAATATAGGCAACAAACGTACGAACAAAACAGATATTCCAATTTCTAATCAAAGTGCCCTCCATCCTCTGCAGCATTGGTCAATTGACCAGTCGATTACTGTTTGATCAAGTTGATCCCGAGCGGCCAGAATTCGGCTTCTTAACTCTTTGACATCACGAATCTTTGTTCGGTACACTTATCTTTTTTTGTGGTCACCCTGTATACACAATTGGCCACCCTGTACTGTAATACAAGATGGGTAAAATGTCCTGATAAAGGGTAATTTGGATTAAGTCATGAAATACACGTGTTTTTCAACAGGTGTGCAGCGGATTTTTGGGGGGAAGGGCTAACAGATTTTATCTTAGCTATGCTCATTTAAGCATGAAAAAATTCTCTTACCTTCATCATTATACTTATGTCATTTTTCTTATTTCATGAAAATTTCTCTCAAAATTTCATGAATTTATGATATGCCTAAATGAGGTTTTCTAAAGCTGGTAACATGTCTAATTTATGGGTTTGGGTTATGCCATCAGTTTGGTCCCTTGACTAAAACTTTTTACAGTGTTTTTTCAACCGATGTGCCTCAACAATTGTAGGCCTAATTTAGTGTGCCGTAAGCTGAAATAGGTTGAAAAACATTTCTTTGACAGTAATTTAAGAGTGTTATGTGCATTGTTTTTGTTTGAAACAAAAGGGTTAGGTGGTGCTGGAATCGTGTTTAATGATCCTTCAAGCAAATTTATCGTTTTGCTAAGATTTATATGCGGTATAAGATGTATTGTATGCCATAAATTTTGAGCTATATATAACACGCGTTAAAACATATCGGTGGTTGTCAACATTTTTTTTACCCCTATTTGCCTGCATGACTTAAGATTACAATAAGATTTGTAATAGAAAATAATATTTCTAATGAAACATGTAAATCTCTTGCAGGTTTAATAATCGACAATATGAGTGCTACAAATTATTGGCTAGTTATTCAACACATGTCTGAACATTTCAAATGCAAAGTTGAGCCGAAGATCAAAATACACCTATACCTCGTTATACGGCCTTTCGCTACAACGGTCTTTTTAATTATGGCAGTTTTTCGATTTACGGCCCACAATATTTCATTTTACAGCCCAAGAAAAATGTAGTACTTAAAGAAAGTGGCCAAAAAATGTGATAAGTTACTCCAATTTGCACAAACAAGGTCTAATTTGGCTAACAATAAAACAACTTTAAAAAAATAAAAATCACAATGCAGAACGAATTGATTCACTTTACGACCAACTTCTGAAATGTATCTTGGTCGTAGAGCGAGGTATGGATGTACAGCATGTTGGGTGATTAAAGCTGTTTGTCTACAAAATGCTGGTTTGCAACACCTTGCACCGTAAATTGAAAGCATTTTCTCCGTTTTCAAGCTTTTTTTTTCAATTTGGACGCCATGTTTTTGAAAACAAGAAAACTCGAAAACATGGTTCTATTATAATATTTTTGCTTTTGCGTAGTCTGGACTAGGTTTTCATATTTACAATATATATGTTGGGTGATCAAAGCATTTGTCACGTGTTCATGCTTTCTATAATTTGGACGCCATGTTTTTGTTAAACACGAAAACTCGAAAGTAAGTTTCTGAAAACATGGTTCTACTATAATGTTTTTTGCTTTTGGTGTAGTCTGGACTGGGTTTAAGAATCCTCCATCGTCCAGCCAATGAAATGCTGGAAAAATTCTCTGAAACTCGTTTTCGCGTGAATTTTATAGTCGAATTCGTCGCATATTTGCGATGGACAGGCTTTTGGTTTTTGATGAGAAATGCCGACTGCAATTTCTCACGCACTTTGCATTTCAATTGGGATCGAGAATTAATGCCAAATAGGCGAAATGTTGTTGAACCTCTGAGATGCTCATGCATACAATTCTGGTGATCGACAAGAATGGCCATTGTTTCTGTTTTCACAGTGTTCAGAATCCAAAGTCTGAGGCTCCCAAAAGTGCGATTATTTTCGCCGCATTTCCGACGTATTGGATTTCAGATGGGACCGATTTCTAAGGCAGGTGGAATAAATCGATGAATATGAGTTTAATTGAATTTTGACAATAGATTCAACCTCCATTGTATACGAGTAGGCCTAGACCTACTTGTATACATACTCTCAAAACGTCTGCAGATACTCCAAGACCTGCCATTATATAAATAACCAAGTATATATTTGGTGGTTTTGGGTATCGAAATTAACGTGTGCAATGACGCGACACCCGAATTCACTGAATGTGAAAATTGCGCGGAAATGCAGTGAAATTGTGAGCAAATTTGTTGAAAGTTTACTGCGAATGAATACAAGTCGTTTTGAGTACGCCCACAATTACAGCAATTTTCTGCAGTTTATTCAACTGAATTACTCGTGATTTTGAATTTGTGTCAACATGTGAAAAGCGCATAATTGAGTGGTTACTATTCTTTGTTGAATTTGAAAATTGCCCATAATAACCAAAATGAGGACTTTATGGAATCTTAGTTTATAGTATATTTCAATTTGTGGGAAGGTTGAAAATATTTTTATTTAACCAATGTTGGTTTGGCCGTTAACAACTAAGTTAATTTGGACAACGGTTTGGTTCTACTTTTATCTATTTCAAGAAATGTTTCACGACTTTATTATATACTATATGAAAATGAGGTTTGGGGCCATTCAAAAAAGACGTCCACGAAATTCCTTCAAAAATTTACTTTTTCTCCTTCTACCCCCTGTCCACACTGTACCCAAACTCCCCCCTCCTCATAAACGTCCTTAATATTTTTCCAGAAAATGTGTTAGAACATACAAAGGCTCATTTTTATCTGTTTTAAGTATAATTCCCGACTTTCCCGAGTTTTTAAAAATTAAAGTACGTTTGGGACTGGGGACACATTTCTTCGGATGTCCATTTCCCCCTTCACTGACCTTTAAAAACTCAAACTGAAAATACAAAAAAATGAAAAATACCACCATTAGTGGACGTCCATAATGACATCCCCCCTACCCCTCCTGTCCACATTGTGTCCACACGATAGCCCCTTTTTATAAGCAACGAAAATTTCCCCTCTGTGTCGGGATAGTTGTTCGAGCATATTCCAATGTGTGCCGCGACAATTTCTGTCTAGCTAAGTGCGCCGTCACTGATTCTGTATGATGAGGGTGGGGGTCATTCGCAATTGAAAAACGATGAAATTAAGATTGCAAAAAAATGCATTCGCCGCCGTGTTAAAAATCATTCGGCCCGTTAGCGCCTGAAATAAATTAAGAAACGCTTAACGCTCTCACGCCTCACTCGAGCGAGAATGAGAGGAAAGTTATATTCAATCTCTTATTTTCGCACAAAACCCCTTCTTTCGTGAAATTTGCCGAAAACGAGTTTAAAAATCGGCTGTGGTCCGAAACGGTTAACCTTATTTGACGAAAGCTGGGTTAAGGTTTTCCATAGCACAACCGCTGATGGATGGGGGCAAGAAATGAGAAAATTCAAAATTATTATTAAAAGTAGTTTTGGGAAGGTTGAGGGGATTCCCCCAATACCTCCCCAGCCCCCCCAAACGTCCTCCAATTGTGCATTTTTAGTCCCTCGGTTCCATTTCGTTGATTTCAATATAATGGCGGCCTTCACATGTAGTGTTGCAAAAGTGTTTTTTTTTTGTCGCCACCCTCGTTATTCGTGCCTCGTATCTCAGATCGGAAAATTATTCAAGTCGTTAAGAAAATGATAAGTAATAAATAAATTGTTAAATTGAAAATAAAAATCATTTCAGCTTTGCATTTCATTTTTTTCCCTCGCTGTGTTATCTGGGAATCGATCGAAACAACGCCAGGTGGAGCGTCGTGATTTGTGCTCTTTCTCGTCTGTCATTTAGAGGGGTCAAGCAGGTGAAAAAGGGGTCACAATGGCCATTAAAATGTCAGGTCCATAGGTCTTCATTCGGGCCAAACTCAAACTTTACATTATAATCCAAAATTCCAGCAGAAATAGTCGTTATGGGACCATATTAGATATATTCCCCAGTGGAACCATTTTATAGGGACACATACACTGTGTCAAAAAAGTTTTCATCCACCCATCTTGTACATTTTTCAAGTGTGATAACTTTTTATTCAGCAAAG
>JAQGAE010000749.1:0-30390 GCA_034696685.1 Julus scandinavius | reverse complement strand
TAACTCGTGGTTTTATATAACCTCAGGTTAGCTAACCTTTTATTTAACCTTTGTTGGTGCAACCGGCCCTAAATGTCTTTAATAGCAGCACAATTTTGATATTTACATATATTTACAAAATGGCTGTTGGCTTTTGGGATGCGCCACCTGCCTGCCCCTAGGGCCGGTAGGCGTCATGATGACCTCCAGCATGGCTAGTGACGTCAAGGCTGACGTCACGCCCTCGGACCCCGTCATAGGAGGTCCCAAGTGTTCATTTCCTTTCCTTTGTCTTTGTCCCTTTGTTTCATTCTACACTGTGTTTTTATATCGAGATGTTCTGCTGTGTTCACACAAGGAATAAAAGGGTGTCTTCAAATAAGCATAGTTTCGAGTTTTATTCATCAGGTTATGGGTCCTGTTTGCTTCTCAATGAAATAGTGAGTAGAAATTTCAAAATTCAAGTGAATTTCTGAGTTGTAGGAAATCCATGCTGGATAGGCCTAAAGTCTCTACACCGCGTGTTTGAAAGAGTTGAAAGAATCCCAAGCTAAGGGAACGCTAAAACTCTGTTCGAAACGAGTGTAAACCATCGGAAATATTTGCTATTCTTCGAGCTGTTTTGCAAAACAAAATTCTGCGTCGTTCCCATTGGATTCTTCAGGACATCATGGGAGACTACAAAATAGAGAAGCTGACGGACACAAATTATGGACAATGGAAAGTCTTCATGGAAGCTATCTTAAAGCGTGACAAGACCTGGAAGTTCGTGCAAACCCGGAAACCTCCGAAGATCAATGAGAAATACACGATCAAGAACGATGAGGCCGTGGCCCGTATAATTCACAGGGTAACGGGAGGACAGTTGCGGCACTTCGTGAAGGATCATCACACCAACGAGATGTGGATCGCGCTTGTGGAAGCCCACGAGCGGAAGTCCAATAATAGTTTCTTTTTCTTATTAAAGAAGCTATTCTCCTGCAAGTTCATCTCCGGGACGATGCAGGCTCACATCGACGGGATCATGGAGCTCCGGGAGAAATTGGTTGTGGCGGGAGAAGACGTTCCGGATCATTACATCATCGCGGCAATGATGATAAGCCTTCCGGAATCCTACGGCCCTTTGGGCATGACCCTGGAGGGCATGGACAAATCGATGATGGCGATACGGTACGTGACCAACCGTCTCCTCGGCACGTTTCTGCGGAAACAAGAGGGGAAGACTGAGGACGACTCGAGGGTCGCCCTGGCCGTTGAGCCAACCCGTTCTGGTAACCCCGGAACACAGGCAAAGAAGCAAGTCCAGGGCAAGGGAAGAAATCCAGAAAACTGGGACCAAAAGGCCAGAAGACAGCGGAAACACGTGTGTGTCAAGTGTGCGAGAAACCGGGTCACTTGAAAGCGGACTGTTTTATGTACCGGCGGTTCCTGAAAAGCCAGTCGGCAGAAGCGAAGATGGCCACGAAAACGGGAGCCGAAGGAAACTCTAATCACCTCTCCTTCGGCGCTATTAAAAAATGTTTTATTCTAAAAAAGCCATCATGATGAAAAGCAATACAGAAAAATAAGGCTAAGTGAACAAAAATGCTAAAAATAGCATACTGAAATGATTGTGTGTTAAACATGCGAATCAACGACTATATACGTACATGTATCTCTAAAAATTTTGTTCGAAATATCCTAGCAAATTGTTCTCACGAAAGTGAATCCGGACACCTGGACTGTGGAGTGCAAGAATTAAATACAATAAAAAACGAAATGCTAATTTATTTTGGGCAAACAAATGATAATTAATCCGAAATGTCATTAACATCGACTCGTTGTCTCTGCGATAAAAGCTGTTTTTAGTGACCAAATATTTGACGAATGCGCGTGGAATGTTCGTCCATAAAAATTGGACAGATGATGGATAAGAGATTGCTCTAATAGGTCTGCCGATTAGGCTTAATTCAGCCTGATAACATCTCGATTGAGCAGGAGTGCGAGTCTGCTTAATGAGCATTCGCCGATTCTGGGTTTTAATTACGGCAATTATTTATGATCTTAAGACGAAGGGGGGAAGGCCGGTCATTTGTGATGGCGGAATCTTTGTCGACCTTTAATGCGATTGTCCAAAACGCGATGTCAGATTCAGGGACAATTTTACAAACTCCCAAAAGCTGAGCGGCTGAAACTTCCCCACGGGATTTCCCATCGTTTCACGGAGGCTTATATTTAGGCGAATAATGGTAGCTGTGTAGTGACCAAAATTTAACTGACGTCTGTTTCAAGTCCACGCTGTAAGTTACATGCCAGAATGTGTGTAGTTGATTCAGGTGCCAATGCATGTCAGTAGTGGGCCCAGAAGAGGTAAACAACCTCCCCATCCATGTTACAATTCGTATATTTTATCCTTTGAAGTGGCCCATAATGGAACCAGTGCTTTTTCATTTGAGATGTGTTGTGTACTTCCAAGCAGAAATGGGTTTATTTACCACAATATATATCCCTTACAAAATTATTATTTGAAGCCTGTAATTTCAAAACGTTTTGTTTAGATAATATGCTATTTCTTATTAAGATTTCTCAGAAAGTTATTATTTATTAAGGGCGATGGAGTTTGTTTGCTTCAATAATCAGAGGTTGTCTAATATTCAGGATATAGAGATGGCCCAGAATAGGGCCGCCATATTTGTTAAGGGCGATTGAAACCCTATCCTTTTCAATGGGTTAATTTGCAACGACACCCACAGCCAAACAAAAAGAGATTAAATAAAAATAAAAATTGTTTAAAATAGCTTGATAAATCAGCAAGGTCATTCGCTTGTCGTTTTTCACTTTAAAATAGTAGATTTTCTTAATGCAAATTATCATTTGAATTTTTTCACTCACAACTTTCCCTATCTCATGCTGCCACCTGTTGGCAGCGTGTGCAAAATAACGGACATTTTTCAAACTTGTTTATTAATTTAAAAAAATCTACTATATTAAAGTGAAAAACGACAAGCGAATGACATTGCTGATTTATCAAGCTATTTTAAACAATTTTTGTTTTTATTTAATCTCTTTTTGTTTGGCTGTGAGTGTCGTAGCAAATTTACCCATTGAAAAGAATAGGGTTTCAATCCCTCTTAAGGACAATTACCAACATTTCGCGAGTGTGACAGAAATGATCCAGTCTCTAAATTGGGACACGTTGAGGTCTAGATGCAAAAAGTTATATTTGTGGGGTTATTCAAACGTTTAATCTTTTTTTTGTAATTCACATCTTGTTTCCCATATATTAACGCCTAACGACCACTATAGGAGTAGACATAATCACTCAAATCCAAGCTTCCTGCCAGACCAAAGACAGGTGCTTACTATTTATTGGTCCTGCCTTCCTGGCGAATGTCCACATATATTAGAAATTCTATTTAACAATGATGTCTAAGTCGCTACTGACGTATGAGCATTCTCCTGAAATTAAGTACGATCCCCATAGTCCATTTATTATATGGCATTTATTTGCTCATTAACTACATATGGAATCTTAATAGTAGTTTCCTTTATGATTGCCTCTTTATTGATAGACGAAAGTTATGAGATTAATAAAATGTTTGAGATAATTGATACATTTTTTATAATAAATTATTTTAAAAGATATCTATTTATTTTTACTATTGACACATTAATGTTCATTTCGCAAAATAGGTCCTTTGTTTATGCGTTCATAAATGAAAAAAGGCTCGTTTATTTATTCCATCGTCAATATAAAAAGCAGATACAGTGGAACCTCGATTTACGAACGTCTCTATTTACGAACACCACATGTTGTTTCGATTTACGAACTATGCTCCAATTTACGAACGGTATAAAACCCTGTGTACAGCAACGCCCCCTACTTCAACTGCTGAAATAAAGGACACCGAAATCCAAGAAATTTTATAAATTTCAACACGAATCCGCCAATTTTCCGGCATTTTTCTAATGTAAAAACGAGGACCATAACCCACCCCCGAAATGTGATCACATATACAAACGTGCCCTGACAAAACTGTTACCAGCAGAGTAGTGGACATTTTTAATGATAATGTATTGGCTCATTTTCGCAAAATTCTCCAGTAGAATTGCCAACTGCCTCTTCTTTTATGGAGTAATCTTCCTCCTCCCTCTCCATCATCTCCATCCCTGTGTGCTAATATGTACTGCCAATATGTATTTTGTTTTGGTAATTAAACTGCCTTCTTCTAATATTACTGTTATATTTATTTCCTTTCTGTATTATCTCCACACTTAAAACCGTACTATGTTAAAAAAAATAATTAAAAAAATTGGACAAGGAACGCATTTGGATTTACAATTAATTGCAATGGAAAAAAAATTGATTCTAATTACGAGCTTTTCCGTTTACGTACAGGGTCATGGAACGGATTAAGCTCGTAAATCGAGGTTCCACTGTATAGGGTATACAGTATGCTAAGTATTAGCAATATATGTAAGATATATGTAGTATATAGCAACTGTATGTTGCATGTACACATTAAATATACCGTTCCAAAAACACATCAAGTTTTGAAAACATGTTATGAGAAAATATTTTTGCATGAAGAATACATGTGCATTTCTGATGCTTTGACTGTATTAATATCGCATTGCATATTATAAACTGAAATATAATTCACATGTTTAATATTACTAAAGTACTGTTTCCATCGTATATTTTTAAATTGAAATTATAAGTTGATGAAGCCTTATATTTTACCTTGTAACTTCAGCGTTCTTTTGATGTTGAATACTGAGGCTATTAGTATATCAGTCGGCTTATGCACATTTTATCAGCAGATAAAATCCTTGGTTAATTCACTGTATTATTTTAAACAAATTTCGAGGTGCTAACTAACCCGAAAATGGAAAAGTTAAACGATTTTTTTAGATGTAGCTCACCCACTGAAAAATAATAACAGTGGGAATGCCTCTTAACAACCATTTTAATGCACTTCTGCAGTATGCACTTCGAACAACTAATCGTTGACGACATTTTAACATTTATCAGAATATATTTTTGAAAATAAGGATTTATTTTGTATATAATACCTGTTACCTGTACATGTACGTTACTAAGCATATTTTATTAATATTATTAGATAAATTTAGCTACCCAGACTCACTGTTGACAGGATCGACAGCACTGTTTTTTTTTCAAAATGTACATGTGCCTGTTAACGTAAATAAGATTCTGTGTAAAAGGGAACAATGCCGTGAAGAGCTCAATTTCAGGCCGTTTGGACACATACCCAGTTTCGCCGGACATGAATCCCGTCTCCGGTGCAGAGTGCAATGCAATCCTATGGGCGCTTGCACACACATCCAGTCCGGCCATTAAGCCGTCTGGGAAAATTGTGTAGCCGGGTCTGAACTCGGCCATCAGAAAAGCTGTCTGACTTCTGCTTGCCGAGTTCAACGTATGTCTATGTCAGCTTGCACACGTGCCAGAGCGGCTAAATAGATAAAAAGCACAACACGCGTTTATTTTAAAATATTTGTGATTGGTAAGTACTTTTATAGTTTATTTAAGTTAAAAAAGTCATTTAAATATGACGTTGTTACATTAATTGAATAAATTAAGGTCTTGAGGACAAAACTTTGAATTGTTTTAAGGTCAGATTGAAAAACAAAAAGCGGACATATCCTAGCTGTACCTTTTCGTAAGTTTGCTGTATTTTAATGTAAGATATAGCAGCAAAAGTAAGTTGGAACGTTTTCTATTTCTACCTAAAACAGTCATTTTAAAATTCAAAAGGTAAAAAGCAGACGATTTTTATGACATAACGATAGGACGGTTTTTTACTTGCCGGCGTGTGTGCAATACTACACTTCTGACGCCAGAATCTTGTCCGGCAGCATATGCTGCCAGCAGGTGACAGCATGAGAATTCAAATTAACGGACATTTTTCAAACTTGTTTATTAATTTAAAAAAAATCTACCATTTCAAAGGGAAAAACGACATCATCATACACTTGATAATTTATCAAGCTATTTTAAACAATTTTTATTTTTATTTAATCTATTTTTGTTTGGCTGTGAGTCTGTTTTAAAATTTCACCCATTGAAAGTGATAAGGTTGTATTCCACCTTAAGGTAAGTTAACCGTTCGAATTTTGCAAAATCTCTCTATTATTATTTTTTATCAACTCCGGATTAACTGGCTCACTCCTTTAACCAACCATTGCAACCTCCAATTTCAACCAGGACGGATAAAAGGGGTTTAAAGTGTAAATTTAAATGTTATTCCAGTAGAATTAAATTGACAAAGTTACGGATATAAGCAATCACAAACAAAAAAGTATACAAATATTGAAAAGTTTATTGAGCTATTTTACACATGTATTCACACGTGCCAAAATTTGCTGTGAAAGTTCAACGGATATTGCATATTTTGTAAGGCATTTCGAGAAAATATCAACAGAAAACAAGACCTGAAATACTACTCGAAAAATAGCACCATGGGGAAAAAAAGAAATATTTACAACATTTGAAACATTCTAACGCATCCAAGGACTAATTACAAAGTGCGTTTGTTTTTATGGTAAACATGAGGCTGATAAGAAATATAAATATATTTAAAAAGTGAACTTAGTTGGCATCAACGTGACGTCAACTTATCAAAATGCTCGTCAAATGACCTCACGTGGAGAGTCGTGACGATTTTGCCACGTCACATTTCTGCAAAATCGGAATGACCATGCGTGGTAGCAAATAATTCATTTGCAGTATACGGCTTTGTACCATTCGGTACAGTATCACTTGTCAATGAGACAACGCAATTCAAACATTTATAGTTGTCAACACTGCAAATTACATTCCAACAGCTGTACTTTAACCATAAGAAAGTATTGAAATAGTGATATCAGTTTTTCAAATGAAAAAGAACAACTTATAAATTGGAAGACAAATTGTGTGGTTTTGATAAGGTAATTCTAGAAATAACATCTATTAAGGCAAAAATGAAGGACCAAAAATTATGATGTCATTCACTTTTAAAACATTTTAAATACTTTTAAATGTATGTAATGAATTTTGATAAGAAATCTGTTTCTATTGCTAATGGTCAACAAGATGTCACAAATTGAGCATGAGTTAAGAGATTGTTCCTCCTCATGTATGTGATACATGTAAAATATATGACAAGATACTGTAAACGTGCTACTACAAAATAATCAAAACTGGTTTTCTTTCATGTATGCAATATATAAATATAAATATACATTTTCTAAACGTCGATTTCAAATTTATGTTTGGTCGTTTGAAACAACATTTGGTTGTAAAACACATTAATTCGCGTTCTTATTTAAAATCATCTTCTTTACCTGCAAGAATCAAGGTGGTTTTTCTTGCAGCGCCATTAGGGTATCACATTTTGGTACAATCACTGGGTGGTATTTTTTTTCTTCAGATTCCTTGGTAAGGTAAATGGACGTCGAGTTGCTTCCATCATTGTAAAATTGACAGCAATATAAACCGGTGATCCTGCGATGATAACTTTTCCAGTTTGTAAAGTCATCAACATGTCGACGACCATCTTGGAAATCAACGTCTACACGACCACTTTCATGATCGTTTAAAGGCAACATCTGATTGATCAATGGTCCGATTCAAATGTTCTTGACCAGGGTTGTACACACGCGACCACCGCAAACAGTAAATGTTATGGCGCCATGCAGTAGACCATCTTTGTGTTTTTACAAAAGTCTGGAAATACAGCACTTGTGGCAATTTTAGGAAGTTTATTTGGATGTTCGCTGGACTTGGTTGCTCACCGAAGACCGTCAGGAAGAGCAATGCGGTTAAAGCCAAAGATAGCTCTGAAGTCTGCATCTTCAAAGTCATTCCTTTTTTTTGGAAGGACGCAAAAGGCACTTTTGGATGTTTACTGGACTTAGTTGCTCACCGAAGACTGTCAGGAAGAGCAATGCGGCTAAAGCCAAAGATTGCTTTGCAGCCGCCATCTTGAAAGCTGCGCCAGACTTTTTGGAAGGACGCGAAAGGCACTTTTAACCGGAGCATTAGATTCTATCCATAAATGCAACACTTGCATCATTTGTAGAAAATGCTTTTATCGGAGGTTTACTGCATATGACTACCCACCGTCAGGAGGAGCAAAGCAGAGTCAATGATTGCTCTGCCGCCGCCATCTTGGAATAGACGCTTTGCCTCTTGGAGCATCATGAAAAGGCACTTATAACTTAATCACTCCAGTCTGACCAACATCTAACTAGAGAAGACATCGTTAACTATCCAGAATGCAATGTGTCTGGAAAAAGCACCATGTGTGTAGAAAGCAAAGGGCACTTGGAGTTCAACAAGATCCTTCAATCCACCACGTCTGGCTCGATGTCTTCTTCGTCTGCATCTTCTGCAGCCTCGTCGTCTGATGATATCCGCGACCGAGAACTTGGTCTTGAGGAGAGGTCCTCTGGTTGTCGATAGTCCTGGTGGGAAGAGGGTCTGGCAGGCGTGAACGCAGAGTTCTCACCGCCCAGTGTCACTTTGGTGCTGCTGGGTGCCGGAGCATGACCGCTAGAAGCGCCGGTAGGCTCCGGGGACATGGACCCAGGGGTGGAAGGATGGGGCGAGGGCGACAGGCCGTTGAATGGCTTCAGCATGTTCATGCGCTGATGGCGGCGCCATTTTGCTCGTCTGTTGGAAAACCATACCTGCATTAAAATTTGACAGAATTATGGCGCTGCAGGTGATAACATGTATGGGCACTGAAAATGGAACTTTTTTGAAACCCAATAGGAAATGCTCCTGGTAGGGATTTCGTGCTTTTAAGCAGAATACAATATTAAACAAGGAATTCATTGCATTACAGAGTGTTTTAGATTTTGGAGGAACCTCCCATGTTCCCCACTCTATCTTGGACACCCATGGTTTCTTAACTAATTGTTTGTCGAGTAGGGGCATGTATGGATATGAAACTTTCCAACATGGCAGAGTAAGCAGTGGTCAGCTGAACAAAATGGGGTTGCATGAAAGACGTTTTGGAAAAATACTGAGGCATATTTTTTTACTGTGGATAAATTTACGAATTCTGAGTATTAAACGATGCTTCAACTGATTTCGTGTAAAATGATGTAAATAGGTAATATCACAATAAACTTGGAGGTAACTTCTTTTAAAAAAACGTGTTGTATATCTAATAACTATATGAAAAGTGTGGGAAGTAAGGCCATACCGTTAAGAAGGACGAGAAGTTTTGAAATTTGCATGTTTTCAATCTTTTACAACATCAATAGTGTGTTTATGGAATTTTGGTCATTGATAGGCGTCGTCCTCGCGATGAAAAGACCCTCTCCCGCTGTTATTTGCACTGATTTAAGTTTATTATTGCATAGAAAACAACCGGACTAGATTAAAAACTAATATAAGAAGGTATGCAGGATTATTCTGAGAACAGGATATTGAATGCAGAATTGGAAACTTTATTTTTATTTATAATTTATAGGGATTTTTTATGGTCACCTGGCATCTGGAGCATGGCACTTAAGTACATTTTCAAATCAGATAATTGTCTAATTATTCTGCACAAACCATCATGAAAACTAAACTAAGGGCTCGTGAGTGGCAGTTTCATGGGAATGCATTAGCAATAAAATGATACTTCAAGAAGTTTACCATCTTTATTTATTTTCGGAAGCAATTGCTTATTTTAGAAAAGTTTAAGGTTTCCTCATTTGATCAATTAAGAATGTAATTTTTTAAAATTACTGTTGTATGTGCAAAAAACCAAGGAAGGATTTTCTTATCAAAAGAGCATTACTCTTCTTTTTTAATAAACTACGTATAATTCACTAAAACTGCCGACTTGCTGTTTAAGAAACCAGGCATTGCAGTCTTGATTTTTTTGTTAAAAAATAAAAGAACTTTTATGAAGTTGTTTAGGATAATTACGCTGCTGCTGGTTTCATCATTATAATGTCTAAAAATGGTATATATGTATTAATTTTTTAACAATGTTAATTAAAGGTTAAACTAACAATGTGGGAATAATTTTTTATATAAAAATAAACTTTGTTTGAGGTATTTCGACATTTTAATCCCACACCTATCTGTTTCCCAGAATCGGCCACCGAAGAGGCCAAAAAGGTAATGCAATGAATTCCTTGCCTCGCTTTTCGAAATATACTGTATGTATAGGGTGTTTTTGCCCTGTTACAATTTGGTTGAATTTTAAAATTCTCAAGAAGTTTTTTGTAGAAAATCTGTTAATTACCTGAACTCTGGCCTCAGAGAGATTCGTCTTGGACGCAAGACGTTCACGAGTGCTAACGCATGGATAGTGTGTCTTTTCGAATTCTTCCTCTAGAACTTCCAATTGTTCTTGGCTAAAGGTAGTTCTGTTCCGGCGAAACTTGGGTCGATCTGCTGCATCGGAACTTGTACCGTCGTCACTTTCTGATCCTGAAGACAAGAAATAAACCCTAATTAGAATTTTGATTTAATTTGATAAGCTGGTTTAAAAACAAATATTTTTGGTATTATAAATTTTTTTTTCTAAAAGAAAAACATTGGCCCTAAAGCCAGGTCCACACCGAGGAAAAAAACGAAGAAAAATCAAGGTTTGCAGAAACATGTTTCGACGAACATGTTTACACAATCATAGTGTCCACACCAATAACAACAAGCATAACGAATTATTCGTCTACAATAGAGTAGACGACAATATGCACGCTATAATAGGGCACCATGACCACCAAAAAATGTTTCCCTTTCGATGTGAACCGTCTCTTGAACAAACATTTCGGTGTGTGCATTTACGTCAAAAGTTTGCTGGCACACTGATGAGCCAACTTCTTTTTTGCAAACATAATTGCAGAAAAAAGGTTCATTTATACACAGGTCCCAAGTCGGGATCCGCACATTTTATGCTTTTAGAGGTTATTCATTTACAGAGGATGCATTTAGACAGGTTTTAATGTATAATGTTATATTGATTTTGAAAAAATCGCTATTTTAAAGGAATAATCTGGTTGAAAAGGTATATACTTGTACAAACAAAGGAGATTTTGATGTAAATGTCTTAGTCTTACATTACAAAAAAATATCATTGAATCGAATTTCCAATAAATGTCCATTATTGGTTAAAAAAAACACCAAACATTTGTCAAGATCTGAAACAAAAATGTGTTTAAATAGGCTTAACGTGGGAGTCGTTGTCTCACCTGGCCTTCTGGAGTCGGCGAAAGAGGCAAGCGACTGCGCCGATGGTACAGCACTGCTGTCGGCGGCCGACGGCGACACGCCGCTCGTCGCCGTGAAAGGGGACCAGAGGTGCGGTGCCGTCGCCGTCCACGGGAAGGCGTACGGATGGTAGATGCCGTAGCCTGCAGCCCTAGCGAACTCTGCGGCGGCCCGTTCGGCGGCGCGGTTACGAAGGATACGATTGATGGAGCTGACACTTGGAGCTGTGTTGTTGGTACATACACCTAGAATAAGAAAAATTGAAAAAGGTTTATTTAACCGATTGGAAACTTTGTAAAAACAAGATTATGCTCGTCTAAAAAAATCTTAACAAATAGACTGCCCCATCTTAATTAACTTAAAATTGCAAGAAACTTGATGAAACAAGATCAGGGTCAATCTGGCATTTTGCACTGTTTTGTCTTCTATAAATCGCAGGCATATACAGCATATGAACTCCTGCTGATGGCCTCTGCATTATTAGCAGTTGAAAGGTTAATAGGAACACCGTTAATTAACAAAGAACTCTAATTAAACGTCACGTGCATGATTTTTTTCCTTTGCTGACTTAATTAGTTTGCGCATACACACATAAACCCGATTCTCGTTTCACCGCGGCACATTCTACATGTAGTTGGCGTTGCCTTTTGCCTTCTACGGTGAATATGCATTAATTTCCTGTTTTTATTTTACTTTTATCAGAAGTTTTTAGAATGTTGGTTATGAACCCACAAATTGTTTTCATTTTACCTTTATCAGAAGTTTTTAGAATGTTGGTTATGAACCCACAAATTGTAGTCACGGGCCTTTCAGCACTGACAACAACTCACAGCAAAAATGTACAACTATTTTTAAAAAAATTAAAGTTCGGTGTAAAACGGGAGGGGGGGGGGGGGAAAGTTGGGAGTAAGAAGAAGGGAAGCCATAATTAAGAGAGGTTTGCAGTCTTGGTTCAGACAAGTTTGCAAAATCTTGGATTTTCAGAAATTCATCCAGCTGTCACCATTTGATCACCATTAAATTTACAACAACAAAATCGAAATTCGATTACAATTCACAAAACTTATATTAACCTGGTGACAGCAAAACATGGAAATGTTAACCTAATGACAGAATTTCTCAACAGGTTGCAAATGATCCGCCAATAACATATTTTCGTACAGTATGTACGTTGGATGCATACAGCCAAAATTCCTCCGAATTCAAATAAAACCATCCAAATGCCTTAAGCTGAAACTCAGAAACAAAACACCATTGCAACAGTGTGGAAGACACGAAGTCATGCAGCGTTGCGATTTTTTGCGTGAAATTTTATGGCGCTTTCGCAAATTGCGCGTACGTGTGCTCTTTACAAAAAACTAGGGCGCTTCAGCCCCCCGGTTGCACGAAATCTTCATCGGCCATTTTGGCTTTTCAACAGCGGCCATTTTATTCTCTTTTTCTCGATTTCACGCAATGTTTGTTATACCATTGGACAATTGTATAAATGTTGATTGAAAGGAGGCGCTCATAAAAACACAGGTGTGAAGGATAAGGGCCCCAGGCGAATACATCGCCGGGCCGAAGCGTCATTAGCGCGGCTCAGGAGTGACGGTGGCGCCACTCTGCTCTTAATGTGCCGTATTGATTAATGAGTCTCGTGACGCCTCGCTGTGCCCGCGAGAATTTGTTCACTTGTCAGGAATATGAATGGGAGACCTGGTGGCGATATCGGCAACATCGTGTTCATCTGGTTTGCATTTGGAACGGAAAATGCGTGAACCTCTTTGACCTCCTTGGGGGCCAAAGGGTAGCTCTGAGAACGTTTTTTCAAAATATGCCATTTGGTGCAGGAAAGTAACATGTTGCCAAATGTCAAATTACGAGTATATTCAACGTTAATGCTGAATTATATATGACACGTTGTGCAGAGTTGATGACAAATTACCTGCCGAATTTTAGTAAAACCATATATAGACAAGCAATTTTAGAATACTTAGCAATGACTGGAACAATTCCATAAAAATATTTCCTATTCGTTCAAGTATTATTTATTTGGAAAAGAGCAAAATGTTAGTAATAATTTGAAATGTATTTTACCGGGACATGCATGCTTGAATGATATGTTACATAGTATACTTGTATATAAAAGCAAAGTGTACAATTTCTATAGTATTTATTGTAAGCCTCGTATATATAGTTTGTGTTATGTATCCTTAAGTGTTTTCCATATAAAGTTATATCTTAATTGGCATACAATATAATGCTACGTATAATCTTAACTTGTTATATTCATATAAACTTGTTACACCTGTTACACTTGTTAGTCTGATAAATTATACAACAAATTTACATGTACATATACATGAGGGAATTGATTGCAAATGAGAAAAAGAAATATGTCGGTAGCCATGCACCTTGCGATATTTTAAGATAATTCTGCTTTTATGCATTGGAGAGCATTTTGTGACTTCTCATTGGCTAATTTGGAACCCTTTGTTGGAAAATCGTTCTGCTATAAATTCAATGAAACTCCTTTAAAACAAACGACTCCAAATTGAGCCAATATGATATACATATGTATGAATACTATGTGAGTGACGACAATTATAGTTTATTAAGTTCAATTTGAATTAGTAAATTGCAATAGTGAATTAGGTTTAAGTATCATGTGATGCGCACCTGAGCATTCATTGGCTAATTGCACATTTATTTGTCTTTGATTTTCACATTTGACGGCGAATATTAAAATGTTCGGGATCAAGGTTCAATTAAGGATCGACCTTTGACAGAACGAGCCGAGCACGCACAAGCAACCAATAATTAACAATCCGAACACAGTTTGTTTGAATTCTCTATACTTGTTTGCAACATATCGTGTATTTGTGAGTAAATAAAGAACACGACAAGCCAACAGAATACAGCGATACATGTTCGGAATATTAGTTCTTGCATGTTGTTCGTTCCGAAACACCCGGCTTATGAAGCCGGCTCTCCACCAAGACGTACACGTTTTTACAAACATATGCAAAAAAGTTTGCCCTCCGGGTTTGTTTCAGCCGCCATTTTTTAAATATATGTAAATATCAAAATTGTACAGCTATTAAAGACACTTAATAGGTGCAACATTTTGATATTTACATATTTTTACAAAATGGCGGCTGAAACAAACCCGAAGGGCAAACTTTTTTGCATATCTGTGTGTAAATACTTGTATATACGTACATGTACGTCTTGGTGGCGAGCCGGCTTAACGAAAACAGCGAACTCCTCGTCCAAACTGTACGAACTTTCTTTGGTCTCGTGAGGATGCACCTGAAGACGTTCACACTAGCCGAATTTAGGCATGCACGCTCGGCTCATTCGACTTGTTGGACGCACCTTTAATGCTCTACTTGCACATCCGAGTAAACATGTCTCAAAGGGGTTATTACCCAGAATGCAATCTGGGCCCCATCCTCTGCCCTTTGCCGTTCCAAATGGGAATCGCGCTCCTGAGAGGCCAACAGCCTCCAGTCGCCGAGGAACCTTTTTTTTAACATCTCGCCGCGATAACGTTCTCTCGCCACACAGCCTCTTATTAATTAATCTAATTAATCACGGGCCCGGACAGCTTGCTTTTCTAATTAAGCCCCGAGTGGGGATCATGCTAAGCGGCTGAAAGAGGCATTTTAAGCATTGGCTAAACGCGCCGCCCCCCAGCCGCGCGCTGGGGCACCCGCTTGAATGGAGGCACCTCGGAGGAGCAGCGTGAGGCGCAATTTGCAGCCAAAACAACTTCCCAGCCAAACGGGAAAAAAAGTGGTAATTATTTTAAATCTTTATTTTTATGAAGAGGAATTCGGCTTCAATTAAGGAGCCGCGTGCATGCCGATTACAGGCTCCATTGTGCGCGGGCGAGATTGCTAAATGTCGACCTTTGAACCCTACAGACGCTTTTGCTCAAAAAGGTATGCATGTTTCGGTCATCTTCGGGCGAAATTCCGCCATTTCGTGCTGAGATGGTCATAACGCTCTCATGAAAACAACGGATAAGCTCAAGCACGTATAGAAACTCGAAGAATTATTTTCTACTTGAATTAAGGAAAACGATTCGTTCCGGTTACGACCGCTGCTTAGACGCCCTCTGTGTTCAGTAAGTAAAATTTCTCGAAATGAAATGTAGCTATTTTTTCGGAACATCACATGATTTTAAAATTCATCTGCAACTCTTTCACTTGTATAAACACAAACTTTCAGCAATAATAAGAGTTATCTTTCAATATGGCTGGAATGCCAATTACATTCCGGTCGCTAAGGTGGCAATGGCTGGCAGCCTTTAGCATGGCTGGAATGTGCGCACGCGGGCAGAACTGATTATTTCGGAATTAGTTCTGTGCGCGTGCGCCAAAATTCTCGCTTCCGGTTATGAAGGGTGACCGGTCAATTTGATGGAAAAAATGTAAAGGTTTCATTCATACCTCATCCCCAAAATGTTCAAGGACCTATAATTTCAATCTAATAAATCAAAAACATCTTTGTATATGTAACATTTTATTTTAAAATTACTTTGTTTGAACTAATTATAAGCGGTTAACCAATTATTGTTGGTGCTAAGTTTGATGGTGGTTTTAGCACCAATTTTAGGTATGTTGCGTAATGCGTTTTAAGCGGAAGACTGATTACATGTTTAACAAGTCTCGTAATAAGCGGGTTTTACAGTATTTCATTGCAGACTGACACGAAACCGCACTGTCAAGCAAACTTAGCTAATTCCTTATAAGATGGGAATGGGGTTAGGCAGATTCCCACCGTGCGGCAGTTCCGTTGACGTGGAATCTTTCCATGGACGTTTCTAGAGCAAACAGCTGGCCACATAAAATGATACGGATTTTATAAATTCGCTTAATCCCCATTAATTACCACGGAAATTTGCATAGGAAATAAATAGGCCCATCGAACCTGACATTAAACAAGTTATCAAGATGGAGGCCAATTTGAGCAAAAATGGAACATGTCAGAATACGATTAAGATAAAACTGCTAG
This sequence comes from Julus scandinavius, assembly GCA_034696685.1. Taxonomy (NCBI): domain Eukaryota; kingdom Metazoa; phylum Arthropoda; class Diplopoda; order Julida; family Julidae; genus Julus; species Julus scandinavius. The sequence goes on along the minus strand of JAQGAE010000749.1, from coordinate 14,204 downwards.
CGTTTACGACCAATAAAAAAGACGGATCTAGATTGAGGAGCAATAAACATCGTGTGAAATACCATTTCTCAACTGCAGGTTGACCGGAGTATGGGTGAATCCGAGTAAGATTCTTGCAGGTCCAAATCTCAAACTATTCCCACAGATTTGTCACTTGCATCAAATATGACTCTTTTCGAAATTTCAAAGATTTTGCTGAATAGTTGTGAATAATTTTTAAAGATTATCAGATTTTGTTGAATTTCTAACGATTATTCAATTTTGATTGATTTTTAAAGATTTTACGAGTGTGATAAGATTTCAATTAAGCTGTCTGCCTAGTTTGGTTAATTTAATTTTATCAAATCTAATTCTTTCAATCTAAGTAGTTATGGAAAAATAATCAGTATACCATAATGCATATACTAGTATAATAATAACATTAAATCGGTAAGCAAGTGCATGTATATATGTTGAATTTCTTGTACACCGAGGGCCCAAACAAATTTAAATGATTAATTTACATGCAGTTGGTTTCTACATAAGGGTCCATTTAAAAACGACGTCCTCAAGAGGGTGGTAAAGGGGAGGAGTCTTCTGCCATGTGGAGAGGGGGAATCCATTATGAACGTCCACTAATAATGGTATTTTTCAGCTTTTTTTTTGTTTAATTGAGTTTTAAAGGTCAGTGAAAGGGGTGAAGGGACACCAGAAGAAATGTGTGCAGTCTCAAATGCACTTTAATTTTTAAGACTTCGAGAAAGTTGGGAATTATGCCTAAATTTGTGTTAAACACGAATTTAATGTTGAAATTTCCCTTCGAGTTCAGAAAATTTCCGCTAATCAGAAAAAATAGATAGGTGCTTGGAAATTTATAAGATGGGCCTTTGTATGTTTCAACAAATTTTCTGGATACACTACTTTAAAAAAAAATAAAGGACGTCTATGAAGAGAAGAGGGGGAGGGGGAAGTTGAAGGGGGTGTCAGGACTAAAATGAACACTGTGTGGGTATGGAGTAAAGAGGGGGAGGATGAGAGAGAGAAATCTATTTTTGAAGGAATTTCGGGGAAGTTCTTTTTGAATGGCCCCTAAAGTGATTTCAGTCGCATACTTGTATTGTAATCAAACGTTCGTGTACATTTTTTGTATAGTTTTTCGAAATCCATCAGCTTGCACATTAACTCTTGTGGTTTCAAACGGATTTGTGTTCATATTAAAAAAAAAATGATTCGTATTTGCCAGGATCCCCCTAGGCCTCCGTAGCAGTAATGTAGTTCATCTATTTATTTCAACCCCGTTTTTGCTGAAAATCACCTTTGTCCTTATTAATCAATCTCCGATTTGCATAGCCCTCGTTTAAATTAGTTTTGAACGAGGGGTTAAAGGGGGGAAGGGGGCCTAGCAACCTTCTTAAGATTCGCCAACGTGTTTCAACAGGTTTTGCTAACCTCTGTATAGTATAATAAATCTTCATGGCTGCAGATGCAGTCAATATTTCATTGGACGAATCACGGTCGTAATTAAGTGCGTGCTGATTCGGATCATTGGAATTAACGCCTAGTTAGCGCTGTCTTCGGACGGCATTGCATTCCCGAGTGCAAAAAACGCGGCTAATTATTATTTAATTACACTGTCGCTTAATGACTGTTTTCCCCCGGTTATTTAAGCCGTTTTAAGTGGATTTGCTGCTACATTAATTCGCTTAATTTACCGCGTTTTTTATATTGCCCTTATCAACGCAAATTATAGCTTCAATTACTGAAAAGGTACTCCCATCAACTCCTTCCACTATAAACAAAAAACAATATTTCTGTAGAATTTTTTTTTTTTTTTGCATGTATATAGTAGAATGTTTGTTTTCTTTGAATATGTTTATGCCGATTTTACATTACTCTTGATCATTGCCTGTCATAGAAAAAATTCTGAGATTGCATGCAAGTTCTTTCATGAGTACTATTTTAAAAGTATTTTTTTAATTGTTTTTATCGCCGAACCTTATGCAAATTGTCACATAAATTATAAATGTTTTTAACCGGCATATAATATAGTATTCAAGATTTTACACTTGTATATATTACTCAAAATGTTATTTGAGCCATGAATGCAATTGTTGGAATGAGTTATGACATTAATATACTTGTATGTATATAGTGTAAATTATAAGACACATTCTTCAATGTCTGGCAACTAATCTAGAAATCTATCATTACAAATTAAAAGTGAAATATACATATAGTATACTTTAGTATGTTTTCACAATGGTTTTTCATGGTTCGTGTTTCAAGAAAATTTACATTGTTTCATGTTTAAATTCGAGATTTGTTGAAACATGCCAGGGTGTCCAGTATATTTTGTGGAAGCCCTCAAGAAACCCTCCCATGCACTACCAATTAGCACAATGTTTCCAAAGAATCTGATAAGTTTTGTATAGAATTTGAAAATATTTGTATAAAGTATTGTTTTTGATTAACGGAAATTCCCAGGTGCTGGCAGGAAATTCAAGCATGCATAATTGCAAGAATAATTTCCGATTTTTCCGATTGTCAAGAGTGATGAACACCATGTCTAAGAATTTCGATTTCATTAACATACAGTAAACGTTACACATGAACAAAATGTAGCAGTAAACTGTTCAAAACAACACTGTACAAATAATTTTCAACTTTAACTATATTTACATGCAGTTGGAATACAAAAAAGTGATCTTTAAATTAATTGCACAAGTGTATTTACATTTATATAAAGCTGCATGGCATTACAGGAGATGCATGCTAGCCCTTTTGAAAAAAATCATGAAATAATTCAATGATACGAGGAACTATGCATCAAACTGGTTATCTTGCACGCACAGTTTTTATATGATATTGTAGATTTCAGTCATTTTTGATACCTTGTTGCAATATTTACCAAATTATCCCTTTCGAGGATTTGGCTCGTACATGTATTTAGTTAATATAACTTTATATATAGAACTTGTGCAGATAAATTCTTTTTTTTCTGCGAAATTAAGCCCTTATATATAGTCCTTATGTATACACCTAATTCTGATTTTCACAGAAATTTTACTAAAATGTTCAATCGAAATCGCAGGTTGTATACATTTTAAAAAACATCCATTTTTCACACTATTAAAATAAATACTTCAGATGGTCCTTACCTTCTGATATGAGCCTTTCTCGAATTTCCCACGCAAAAATCGTTGGGTTTTCCCTCTTGTACTGCTCGATTTTAGCCACGACCACTGGTGTAGCCACTTTGGGTTTGCTTCCCCCGATGATTCCCGGCGGTCTCAAGGCCCCTGCGTCGTTAGATACAGATGCATATGAATATCGTGAAGCTGCGATTAAGTTAAATTGAAACAAGCTATAATTTTGGGGCTCTGGTTGCAGTGGGACCCGACTATGCTCTAATTCAAGAAAATCATTTTTGATTAATCATATATAAATTACTAAAAATTTGCCTCATAAAACAATAATTTCCCTTCAAACAGTTCAAATGAATTTATAGAAATATTTTTCAATAGAGACGATGTCGTTTAATTGAGGTTTCAAAAACAAGAACACAATTGTAAAAAATATGCAAATATTTAATATCTGAAGGATTTGACTTGCAAAAATTGTTAACATGTCCAATGGTAACAAATACTCGTTTTTTTGTGCAGACATTTCGTGTAACTGAGATTAATTAACACATTATCTTAACATACAACATGCAAATCAATGCATAATTAATTGTCATATGTTTTATCTTGCATTAAATTCCTGTTAATGTAATCGCACCAGTTTTTTTCTGAGCATTAACCTAATCAGAAATTCCACTTCCCCAATGATGGACGTTAAGAAATTTGTAATTAATTAGTTTTATGTAAAAGGGTCTCAAATCGTAAAAGTTTGTTTGATAGGATATATTGATTGACCCTCTGTATTTGATAAAATTATGAAGTTTGGCCTACCTAAGATTTTGTTGACTGTCCCCTGTTGCTGCAAGACATGCCTTGCGAAGTCGTACGGCCTTATCCCATAAGGCGAAAGGTCAAGGACCCTGGGTGGTGGAGGTGGGAGTTCAGGCATGGTGCGAGCACCGAGGTAGAGGTCCCTCAGGTGACTCATATTTGCGGCTGTAATAAAAACGAAAAATATTAAATAATGTAAATTTAGCAAAAACTGTTGAAATTATTAATAATGCAAATATAGCCTGAGTCTGATCAGACTGATTTTATTGAGGGAATTGATATAAAAAACACCTGCATAATATAATGTATAATATTACCCGAAAGTATATAATTAAAGATAAGGTGTTGGTTGAAGGAATGGAATTGTTGGATTATTCTGGGGCCATAATTTTAGCAATAATAACAGTGATTAGACCTGCAGAGTTCATGTTTGAAAGGCAGTTGTTCAAATCACTTGTTTTTCATGTTGTATCGACATGAGAATTTAAATTTAGTTCTATAAAAATTATGAAAAAATGTTCTTAGACATGTTAATGCTGGTTTGTGATCTTGTTTACCAACTTGACATGATGCACATTCACAAATTGATCGCATAACAGGGACATGTCACTAAACTCATTCACTAAACCGATTTTAATCTGTGATTAAGAGGAATTCAGATATAAATTACCAATAAATAAAATTGAAAATGCCATTGGTAAATCAGACTACCCATGTATGGGCATGGTCTATAATGGCACGTAATGTTTTGTTTGTCTGTTATAAAAATGCATGTTCTGTTACCAACATTTTAAAATGTTAACTGTTATATGTTTATATATGAAAGCAATGTTTCCCAGATTTTTGTTTGTGTGTATCATATACGTTTTCCATGTTGAAACACATTCTAAACACAAACATATTTTGAACCCCAGATTTCCAATCGCGGTTTTGTTTTTCACTGAATTGGGGCACGTTTACTGTTTAAATACGCCCTACTTTGCATTAGTGCTCATTAAGCAAGTCTGAATCAATTAATTACACATACGCTGATGTCAATATTGAGTGGCACTTAACTGCTGTCTGAATAATTATTGCTTTGTGTAAAGAAAAAAAAGTGAAAATGCGTCGTGTGTAGAGGGCGCTACAAGTATGTGTATATATCAGTATAGATCTATAAATAATTGGATGCCTGTAAAAAATATGAATGCATTTTGCGGAATATATAGGGTTAGTCAAAGCCGCCAAACTAAACCATGTTACATCTTACATAAAATTTGGCTTTATTCAATGTTTTGTTTCGGTGGAATTTCTTTTGTTTGCCCTGTTGTTACTTGCAATTTTGTTAGTCGCATATAGAGGGAATGCTATATCGTCATAAAGACACATTTACCAAAAACTCTCATAATTTTGAAACTTCATATTTTCCAACATTTTCTGCAATGTGAATAACATTTCTGTAAAGCTGACTTGGTAGAACTTATATTAGTGCACGAAAACTTGCCTCAAATGATAGTAAAATATGTTTAATAACATTACATTAAATAATGATATGATGTTATGGTGTCATCATAACACATCGTGTTATGATTTAAGTCGAGCATTTATATTGGAATAAACAGGTTGTAAAACAGACACATGTGTTCGTAATGTATGCATGTGGTTAACCAAAACATTTTCGTTCAAGGGTGCAAGGCCGCATTTGGAAAGGCTTGGTTGTATAAGTTCCGACAAATATTAGGCATTTGAAATTAAGTCTAAATTCCAAGGATGTATTTGAAAAATTATATCTACTGGAACAGAAGCAAATTGTGGTAGAAATTTGCAAAATATAAATTGAATCTACAAAATCTCTTAATTGTCGTAATTGCAAATGCATGATGCAGAAAATTCGCAAAACATCAGAACCATATGAATCTGATGTCGCAAAACTGCCAGTATAAGTTTTTTTTTTAAATTCGTGAAACTGCCAATTAGTTCTTGCAATTTGCAAAAAAAAAAAGTTCAAACGTTCAGTTAAATTCGCAAATGCCATTCAAAAAGGCCAAACGTGTTCCATTAATTTGTAAAACTGCCAATTTAATTCCTAAAAAAGTTTTAAAAAGTGCCATGTACTCGCAACTGTTTTGAATTGCGTTTTGAGTTCTAAATAACGATTCCAGTGGAAATACTATATTAGGAATAATTTTTTTTTCATTTTTCGGAAAATATTCATAACAGAAATTCGGGTAGCCTACATGTTTATTCGCTAAGCAAAATATTTTTAGCATGATCTATTGAACAATATATCATGATCAATTCCGGGGAATGTTTGTGCATGCGTGGCCTTAACCAATAACTGTAGTGATAACAATTTAAGTACATTTCATGGATTTCAAAGCTCATCCCTTCAACTTTGACGGACCCCCCCTTCCACTACCATGCCGTTATTACACTATTTTTCCATGCAAAGAGTCTGATATTTTTTCTTAGAATTTCAAAAAATTGTTTTTGTAGAAATTTCCCGATGTGAACAAGAAATTCAAGAATAAACTATGTTTATCACGAATTTCAAGCACATTTCCCGACTTTCCCGATTTGTAAGTCTACTACTGCATTGGCATATAACACCTTCAAAATTAAATACTGAAACTTTCGAAATTGCAAAACTGAACGGTTTCAAAGTATGGCGATTTTTATACATGCATGTTGTAAATATTTATCATATGAAATAAGCTGTATATAAATGTATAATAAAAATGCCGTTATTTTTAAAGGTTTAGAAATTATCGAGTTACCGAATTTTTTTGCAATAAATGATATCACAATACATATATTAAATAATTCGATTAATTATATACTATATAGCCAGCTTAAACTTCTAGCCGATTATGGTCGATTCCATAATCGCATATTATAAAACAGGATCAAGGGATTATGCATGACTCAACACAGGTGATCGAACGCCAAATGAGATTTGGGAGCATCCTGTTATCATACTTATTAAGGTCTGATTCATCGATCTAAATCCTGAATCCTGCTGCTGTTGCTGATTACCTTAATGCACGCCTAATTTTCGTTTAAGGCCTATCGCACGTTGTATCCTTAAGTTAATTAAGCATCAGGTGCGTGAGATTGTTTAGGGTGTTCATAAGTTTGCATAATGTACGTGATAAAGGATCCTATAACGGATTTTCCAAAACGGATGTTTTAAGCCCAGCATGGGACATTATCGCAATTGGATCTCTTTATCATATCGGAAATGTACGAAACGGTCGGCTCTCCCTCTTTTAAATGTGGTTCTTTTGAACATTTTAACGATTTTACTATTAGTTGGTGAATGCTATGTATTGTTTATATTATTGAAATATCGGAAATGTTTAAAAAGTTTCTAATAATCAAATTGTGGAGAAAAAACTGTATGACGATGAGATAAAATCCTCAGAAATTTCATTTTAGAAAATCTTCAGAAATTTCATTTAAGAAAATCTTCACAATAAGTTCAATCTTATGAAGTATTCATACTGATTCGGTATAACAATATTTTTAATTTGATGGGCATGCATGATGAGAAAAATTGCTGCCAAAGGTTATGCTGCATTATATGTATATATATATACATATAATGCAGCATAATATACGCGGTCACAAATTGTACATGTAAAATGTTGTTGTAACGTATATTAAGAACACTTTAAGAACACGCTATTCCTTTTTTATCTATATAGATATAGTCGCAAATAAACATGTTCTAAACATGCATGGCTTCAACCAGGGTATCAATTCTTATCAGTTAGCCTAACCATTTGTCAATTTCTGTAATAAAAAAGTCCACTGCGAGTATTTTTTGAAAAATAAATATTCAACTTAAAACTTAATTATAAACGAATATATTAAGTGCACATTATTTTAAAAATTAATCTTTCAGGCATAATAAGCATATACATATCATATATACATGCACATGTATATAGTATCAGCAAAACCATTTTACCTTCGTTCGGGGATATATATTATGTATTTTCACGGTAATGCTTTGTATACTCTAAACATTCCAAACGTTTTTTTAATTTTACCTTATTTATAATTCAATATGGGAAATCTTATAAATCCGAATCTTCACCGATGTTATATTTCGTAGTTTATTAATAAATAAGGTAACGATGACCAACACATATATCTATGTATATAAGCACGTTAGGGTATTATTTTACATTTTGCATTTAAACAAACTAAAAAATACAAAACTATTATTGTTCTGCAAAGAAAACTTCGAAGTCATTGATATTCCGATTACATGCATGTAATTTGTGTTCTGTATATATATGATATCTGTTATAGGGCATACCGAGATTATCTCTTATAACATCATTAAATTTGATAAATGCATTCATCAAATACAATGTCATTAAGACCATGCTCAGGACGTTTCGAATATTCACTATATATATAAATATGCAGAAGTTATACTTTATCGTGCATGTGAAAATGCCTGTTGTTTTTCTCCACAAACCATTTTGCCAAAGATGTCAACATTTTAAGAACACTTTTTGAATAATACAGTTTAACGGTATATATATGTATATGGCCGGATCGCTGCATGCGTACATCACATATCTCTTAATACATATTCAAATATTCAGATTGACATTGTACATGAGCATGATACAAAGATTATGCAGAAATATACACTTTATTTTTAATCAAATTTATAGTGGTCGAGCTCCATGCAGGATTTATATATTTCTGTTACATTTCGGCTATATATAGTTATATTAAAAGTGCACAAACGGTTCATGTTCAGAGAAGAGACCGATATAAGATTGTTCTCAAAGTGTCCATCATCCCAGAATGCAGAAAATCGGTATGCACATTCCAAAAGCGTTCTAAATCACCACTATATATACCATCCCTTTGCCTCGGAGGTAATAAAAGATTACGAGAAACTTGTTGCATCAAACTTGCAAATTTGAGTCATTTTTGATATGTAGTTGCAATCTTCACCAAGTTATCCCTTGCGAGGATTTGGTTCGTGCAATTGGTTAATCGTATATGAAATTTTTGCAAATAAATACATTTTTTCTGCGAAATTAAGCTAACCGCCCTTAGTATAAAACGATACTCCCATAGTTGTGCAATTATAAGAAAATGTATATGTAACGTATTCGAAACTTAGTTTAAAAAAAAAAAATTTCACAGAAATTCTACTGAAATGCTCAATCGAAATTGCACATTTTAGAAAACACCGATTTTTTACACCCGAGTAGCCCAGGTTACTAAGGTATAACATGACGTAAGGTGTGCATCCTACCATTGTGTCCGTGCGCGGGTTGCAGCACTGCCGTGTCCATGGCCATACGCATCCACAGCGGGTGGGTGCTCCTGTCCACCGCGGGGTGGGCTGCGGCGGCAACGGGATCCTTGACCGGCACGAAGGCACTTTGGCGATCCGTGGTCAACTCGTGGGGGGCTCCGCGCACCGCGGAACTGAACGAACTTTGACCCGGCGGGGTCTAGATCCGAGCACGTGCGTTTAAAGCATCCGGAGCACGTTCGGACGAACCACTGTCGGACACCTCAGCGAGCGGAATAAGTCGAAAGGCCGCACCGAGCCACCTGATAATCGAGCGGCCGCCTGTTGCTATTGGCTCCGCCTGGGCAAGGTGAGCAATGAGTGGTTCCTGCCGAATCCAATGTGAGGGCAAGCAGCTGCGGGCACGCGCGCCTCACCTCACCCTCACCCCTTGGCCAGGGGGCGGGATGGCCCGGCTTATGCGAGATGGCACCAGGGGGCGCGCCTGGTACGGCGTGGATACCCTACGCTCGCGTGCGGGGCAGCCCCCTCCTAGGCGCCCACTGGTACCCGGCCTACCAGGCATAGATGTGGTAAAAGTTATTGGGATAATGGGATTCTATAGTTTGACAGCGTTGTTCAATCTTTTTCAGCTAACAGCACGTGAAATTGCGTAAAACTTTCGCGAGCAAACTGGATAAGGGGCCCAAATTGTCACGGCACGCCATAAGTTTTTCCTTCATTTTCTCAATGTAAATAAAGTAAAATCACGTTTTAATGAAGTAAACTGTTCTGTGATGGACATTGGTAATGTTTTCTATATTTACAAGAAGTCAATGGTCGAGTATTTAAAAATACCCAAGACACACCTGTAGACGATTCACGGCACATCGGTTGAAAAACAGTAGTAGTCATGCAGGTACACAACCGCCAAGCATTCGTCGAGGCTGCCCAACGAATGTTTGGTGATGTGAGCATTTGGCTTAAGACAATAAAACACACACATCCCTGAGATATTCTGTTTATGAAATAAATGCACAATTTTCTGTTAAGGTTATGACAGAAATGTTTGGGATTCTGTTAACACTATATGGAAGCAATGCTTAAGATTCTGTATAATAAATTACCAAAAAATACAACCACAACCAAAAACTATTATCTCAATTACCAGGTGGACAGTCCCACAATGCATATCTATGTGATTAGTAGTTAATGGGACGTATTATATTCTTTTATATTATTGGAATTTTACATGATCCAATTGGTGAAAAATCTCTTCAGTCCTCTCCCCCTATTTTTTTTTTTTTTTTTGTGCAAATTTGTACCCATAAAAATATGGAGGATTGGGCTACTACACGAAACACAAGTTTAAACCACACACAAATTTCCATTTTAATATTTAGTACTATAACACACTCTCTACAAATGACTTTCTATATTTTAAGTCAAATATCCAGTGATTCAGCACCGAATCATCCATTAAAATGTGTTAAAGGCAGTTACCAACATTCCGCGAGTGTGACAGGAATGCTCCACTCTCTAAATTGGGACACATTAAGGTCCAGACGTGAAGAGTTATCTATGGGGTTATTCAAACGTTTTAATCTTTCTTGTAATTCACATATTGTTTCCCATATTTTAACACCTAACGACCACTACATAGGACTAGACCTAATCACTCAAATTCTTTGATCAAGCTTCGTGCTAAGACGGGTGCTTACTATATATTGGTCCTTCTTTTTGCATGCGATTAGACGATGGCGAATTCCTGGCGAAAGTCCAGATTTTGTAAAAATTCAATTTAGGGACCATTCAAAAATTTGTCACACCTTCCTTTGTTTGTTTTTTGTGACAATTGTGACCATGGGGTGGGGGTGGTTCGGTAATGTGACATCACACAATCAAAATTTATTTCAAATGGTAAAAAAATATGCAGTAAAATTTATTTTTTATTTTTTTAACATATGAAATTTTGAATAGCAGTCGGGAAAAACGATTTGGGTCCTGTAGTGACTTAAAGATTACTAAAAAATAATTGGGGGGGGGAGGAATCGACGGGTTGTGACATCAATATGGATGGGGTTAGTGAAATTTGTGACAAAGGGGTGGGGTGTGTTTAAAAAGAGGCAAAATAGTGTGACATAATTTATGAATCACCCCTTAACAATTATGTCCATGTCGCTACTGACGTAGGAGCATTCTCCTGAAATTGAAATGATTGGGTATGACTCCCCCTACCATATGGCATTTATTTGCTAACTGTAGGGTACTGAATTGAATTGAAAATCCATGAATCATAATGAATAAACAACTGTCTTTCGTTTTTCGCCCCCAGGTGTCTCTTCATTCGGGAATCAGTGTTAAGTAAGGTTCATGGTTGTAAACACCTTCGATGGCTTTCACTATACTAGAGGCAGCTGAGTGATTTGAACTTTACCCCCAGGTTCCACAGGGGGGCGCTGAGGAAAATAAGCGTTTTCCCTTTTTTTTTTTTCTTCTTCTGAATCTTGTTTTGTCTGTTTTTCCGTTAATTGACACGGGCATCTTCAACGAAACAGAGGTAGGCCGTACCCCATTAGCGAGGCGCGAAGTGATTTATCGATATGTAAATGTAGTTGTTTTTTATAACGGCCGATTATTTTGTCTATAAAGAGTGGATTTATTCTTGATTGTCCATGACATTGCGTGCTTAATTCTATACGAGGCAAGGCTAGCTATGTAGAATCAAGTGCCTGTCCAATACTATGTTCAAGAAAATTTAGCGAAATCCTTAAGTTAGTTATGATTAAATTAGTTAACTTACTCAGTTTTAAATTAAACATTTTTGAACGCTGGCAAAAAAAGGTGCCTTCTTGACCTTATTTATCTTTTCGGGAAAAATGCCAGTTAATTTTGGGCTTTTACATCCACAAAAAAACGACGGCGCTGTGCCAGTGACATGGCTACCGTTTTACGCCGCGTAGACACATTCACAGCCGTTAGCCGTTACACTTCCGTTTCACCGCCGCTGCTGAACTGTACACCCTATATATGTATAGCTAAATATCTTTGATATGGAATAAATATATATGTATTCCTTATCAAAGACAACAAATATTCATTTATCCTTGAATTATCATAAAAGTGCATGTCTTCATTTATTTCAATTGCATATATCGCACATTCATGCAATTTTCTGTCGCTTATGCATTCTTCGGCAATTCAATGGACAATTGTCGAATTTGGGAATGCCCTTCACTCGAAATATTTCCTTGATAGGAATCAGTTTTGATTCTGAAAAAAAATTGTAATTTGAAACGCTTTTGCTATGGTATTCTGATTCACAATGATGTTTTTCTGCCTCTGTGCACCATAATGTTCCTTAAAAGTGGCAACAATTTAGCAACACAGTTCGTCACTCTTTTAACGTAATTCAGTGAAAGATTCGCAAAATAAACAAGCTATTGAGAACGAAAACGTGCCTCTTTTACTAGTTCTTGTTTTTGGGAAGGTTCTTTAGTGAATTTTCACTTTGAGTGGGTCCAATTTGCAGAATTTGTAATCAAAACGTCTTTGAAAAGAAGGCGGAGGCTGTTAAGGTTACTCTGATAAATAAATTGCGCTAGCATTGTCACTTACAACTGCATGTTAGTTTTTTTTAAATTTTCAACATAACCATTTCTTTATGAATAATGGCATCCAATATAACGTCAAGGCGAATCGTGCCTATGTTCACCATTGATAGCAAGGGGGCTTCACTTCAGCGTTGCAAATCCCATCAACTTGCATTGCGCATTCCTGCTGCAATAATGAAGCTCTAACATGGATCGTTGTTTCAAACAAAATGTGTTTACATTTCTTTATTCTGTTCAGATACGTTATAAATCATTTAAGCATGTAAAATTGTGTATTTGGAGTAACGACAGGCCATTTTTGTGTAAATGTTAAAATATTTCCACATCAACATTTAATAGAATTTTAGCCAATTGCATGTACACGATGTATACTACATTCAATTGCGTCTGACAAAATTGTCCATGATGTCTAACTAAAAAGTAACTCAATTTGCCATATTTTTTAATAAATGCTGGAAAAATTATATATGGATGATTTCATATATGGACATTTATACCAATGTACGTATCACTGTATGTCCATATATGGTAACGTATACCAATGTACGTATGACTGTGTATGTCCATACATGGACATGCATGCCTATATACGTATGAGTGTATGGACATGCATGCATACCAGCGTACATAGCACTGTATGTCCATATATGAACATGCATACCATTCAGGGTTGCCAGTTTTTTTACAGATTGGTCTTGCCTGACTTCTCCTGACTTTGCCTGACCATTATGGCAATTTTTCCTGACTTTTCCTGACTTCAAGAATATTTTTCCTGACCATATTTCAATAACTTGGCAAAATTTTAATTATTTTTAAAAATGTACAAAGGCTAGCACAATTTTCGTTTCAAATACACAATTCAATTGTTACACAAGAGAAATTTGATCTCTACGATTACACTCCCCAACAGCTATATTAGATTCAAGATTTTAAAAATAAATAAATATTGTCAATAGTATAAAGCCTTATTTTTTTTTCCTGACCAAATTGCTAATTTGCCTGACTTTTCTAGCAAAAAGCTATTTTTTCCTGACGTTTCTAGCAAAAAGGCTATTTTTTCCTGACGTTTCTAGCAAAAAGGCTATTTTTTCCTGACTTTGCCTGACGTTATTTTTCTTGCCTGACTTTTCCTGACGTTATTTTTCTTGCCTGACTTTTCCTGACTTTGCAGAAACTGGCAACCCTGACCATTGTACGTATGACTGTGTCCATACATGGACACGTATACCAATGTACGTATGACTGTATGTCCATACATGGACATGTATACCAATGTAAGCATGAATGTGTGTCCATATATGGAGATGTTTATCAATGCACGTATGGCTGTTGTAGAAATTCACTCTTGAATTTGTATTTAAGTTCGACAATTTTATTTCGAATTACAATAGTACTTTCAGCACATGC
>JAQGAE010000748.1:0-30403 GCA_034696685.1 Julus scandinavius | reverse complement strand
TTTTCTGTGATTGTGAACCATTTTTACTTTAAAACATAAATTTAAACACGGTTTTTATTTAAAGTTATGATTAATGAAAAAATATAAAAATATTTCCCGAAAACATTAAGTGGGGTATACTGGGACATGTCCCACTGTACCCCGTAATGTTGTGGTCCTATGTACCCCGCATAACCAATTTGATTTGAATAAGTCCTAACAGCTGACCACATGGCTAATTAACATAAACTTCAGTTTGAAATTATTGCTGGATATATACACTTGTCAATGGTATATTGCAGCATTACTAATGTTTTATAATTGCATCTAGAATAAAAATCCAATTGCGAGTTGAATAATTGCTTTTCAAGAACAAAAACTTGAACTGCAAATATTTTCTTCTATAGGTACTTTTTTTAGTTAATGAAAGAGTGTTGCATACAGCTTCTTTGCAAATAAAATGCATTGTGTTGCTGATAAAACCTGATTTTATAAAGACGTTGTTCCACTGTGCCCCGGTCTTCCCTATATATGTAAGTAGCTTTTCCACCCAGGATAAAATCGTTTTTAGATCCAAATGTTTCGACTCTCCTCCAAGCTCCAAGAACCCTCCAAAAACACAGTACTGGTATGGTAGAAGCAAACCATGGGAGGCGCCATCAGCACTGCCCATTTTCAAAAGCCCAGGGTCTAACGTAGGCTTAATAACGATATCCGATCTGCAGTATTTTTCCCAATAATTAATCTGGAAATTTGTTTGACCTTATGCTGTATGTTTCGATAGTGCTTCGCTGCGGGGCAATTCAAAGTTCATTAAATGTGAAATTATTTAGGAGAGATTTCCAAGAATCTTTTTGGTTGTGTATGCAAAAGATCTTCCTACGCTATACGTTACCTTTGAAAGAAATTGCATCTAGTCTTTATAGGTTGGCTTTTTTTTTGTCCTTTTTTTGCGTAGATGAATGAGGGTGAATTTGTTGTCTTGGTGATGGTTGTTATGCTGCCTGCATCTTTCAATGCAACTAATGAACTCGCATTTATTTTTAATTTTCAATCGTCCTCTTCGTATTTTAAGCTGATTGCTTTTTACATGTAGATTTCATGGAATCTAATTTGCGTAATAATGTATTAAAAGCATTATTTATGAAGGATGAGGACAGTATTAGAATAACGTTATTACACCAGAGCATGTAATCAATGTTTCTTTTTTATTATTATTACTTGCTGCATTGACATTTGAATTCAAACGTAAATGCTATATGTAAAGAATAAGATAATAGCCATGGGCAATGGAAAAATCACAAACGATTATTCTGTTTTCAGAATTGAGTATACATGTACCATAAATTAAAAAAAAAGCCATCTTGCATCCAAGGAAATTAATTCGTTTCGCCCCCAGCAGTTAAGGCAATTTTTCTTAAAAAATAGCATTTGATTAAAAATATAATTAATGAAATTATTTTCATCTTTCGTTTCATTGGAAAAGTAGTGCAGTTTTCAGCTAAATAAGAAGTATTGATCGTCCCTGAACTTTTTTAAACGGGTGGGTCTGGTTAGATTTTCACGTATTCGGTGTTGGTTTATATTTAATAAAAACGGGAGAATTAGATATATACATTAAAAAAATCTGTTGAGTTGAAGTTCATTTCCCATTAAAAATCACCATGAAAGCACTATATATGTATACAGAATTAGTGCCACTTATTACATTTCACATTTAATAAAGCCAATTTTAACACTTAGCGTTATTAAAAATGTGCCTTCCATAAACAAGCTGTGAAAATATATTAAGCAAAGCAAAATACAATTTTAAATTTATTTAATGAAAAAGCAGCATTGAAGATATACTTGTAAATTTATTTTAATTCCAACGATTTTGAAATTAGGCCTTTTTCTTCAGTGCAATACAGAAATATATTTATTGTGGATTTTAAGTATATTTATGCTACTGTATGAAGAAAATTAAGTAAGATGTCCACTTCGAATACAATTCTTGTATTACCTTAAAGAAGCACACGTTAAAATTAAAATTACACAGTGTCAGGATTTTCTAAGCAAGGAATACACAGGTCCATTTTGAAGCAATATTCTTCTAAGCGGGTTTACTGTAAAAAATTTCCCATCAGTTATTTACGATACACGAAATTCTCGTAATAGCGTTATTGTGTTTCGCTGCCTTTTGCCCTTTTGATTTAGCTGTTTTTCTCGCCTGTAGTTAAGTTGCCAGTTTCTTCTTTCAGAAATGATTATTTTAACAAACTCCCTCCTCGCCTAATAATGAGTTGCTGTGAGACAGTGTCCCGGGGCCGAATCACGCGTAAGCACATTTGGACCACCTAGTCCACCCAGGCTCGTGGTTTCCAAACTTCTCCCCGATTTTGGGGTTTCAGTCCCAAGTTTCCTCTGGTTTCCGCGAGTGACCACAGTCCAAAACTGACCCAATGATGCGCGTGACATCACGCCACGAAAGAGGCGAGGTGACCCCGTGACCCGTCATGGGGTCACGTGGCGGGTAGGAGGTCATATTCCGTTGTGAGGCGGAAAAAGTTGACCCCGTCTCATAGTTGCACTAATGAGCTATTAATAACAATGAATGGCCAAGGAGGATAAAAGCTGAATTTTTACTCTGCAACCCTTTTCTATACTGCAAGCATCTCATCACCACTTTCTATGGGTTATTACGAAAATAGTCTGTAATAAAGTAGTAGTCGTAAAACATGCAGCGTGCAGTAAAAATTCAGATTTTACATTATGGACGTTTTATCATAATCTTTATAATGTCGGTAAGCATATTTAAAAAAAAAATGGAATGAAGAAGCTTTTAAAAAGGGTGCTTGCTGTTCATTTCTGTCCTGTTGTTTGGATTGGTTTCTGTACGCTTAATTGTTAATTGCTCATCTGCATGTTTTAATGCTCGTTTATGTGGATCGTTACAAGCTATGTACTTTTTTATGACCGATTTAATTGCTGGAAATATGGCACCGTGATTTTCTTTCCTCGTTACTTTTTAATGAAAATCTTGGTTGAACACGACTAAAAGTATGCTTAAACATTTAATTAAAAGCATATGCTTTCGCGTAACTTAAGCCGCCCTCATAATGAGATCGTTTTTGTTTCTTGGGACAATTTCCGTGATTATTATGTTTAATTCGACGAACGCCAACTTATAGACTGAACGTTTATAAGAACACCGTGATTAATTTAGGGTGCTCAAATTAATTGCTACGATGAAGTAGGGGGGCAATTAGGCGTCATTTAATTGGTGATTTTGAGCCGCCGAACATAAATTGGTGTTTTTTTTACCGATTTCTTGAACTAATGTCGTTATGGAATTTATAAACTCTTAGTGGGTGCAGCTTAACTCCAAAGAGGTGAGATTGTATGTTACAACCAATTTTTATTAATACATTATACAACGTTTCGGAACATAGTATGCGAGTATGCAGCAACTGTTGATGCATAATCAAGGTGTCCAGTGTAACTTTGAAAATCGGGAAAGTTGGGAAATGTACTTGAAATTTGTGTTTAACGTCAGTTTATGTTATAATTTTTAAGATCGAGAAATTCCGTTAATCAGATAAATCCTTTATAAAAAGTATAAAAGAAACTATTTTTTTATTATCATCAAGAAAATTTTCAAGACACTTTAGAAAAATATGGTGGGATTGGTCTTGGGAAAGGATGTTGGGACATTTATAAAGGATGAGCCCTGAAATCTTTGGATACGCTTTGTTTTATTAATAAAAATTGGTTGTATAATCTAATCTCGCCTATTTGGATTTACAAACAACAACCACTGAAGATGAAAAATATGAGAAGATGCTACGTTGTCCAAAGAGCCTGTTGCAAACTTTGAATCTTGTTCTGCTTAAGTTTGTTTAATCCTATTATGTTTAGGAACAGCGTTTAGGAAACGAGTAACACATAGTGAGCGACCTTGACCGTTACGTTTTCTGGCCCTTGGTCATTTCGTTTCCTAGTCCTTAGCCATTTCGTTTCCTGCTCCCTTGGCCATTTCGTTTCCTGGTCCCTTGGCCATTTCGTTTCTTGTATTATGTTTGTGGAACAGCGTTAAGGAAACTAGTAACAGATAGTGAGAGACCTTGACCGTTACGTTTTCTGGCCCTTGGTCATTTCGTTTCCTAGTCCTTGGCCATTTCGTTTCATGGTCCCTTGGCCATTTCGTTTCCTGGTCCCTTAGCCATTTTGTTTCCTGTATTATGTTTGTGGAACAGCGTCTAGGAAACGAGTAACACATAGAGAGCGACCTTGACCGTTACGTTTTCTGGCCCTTGGTCATTTCGTTTCCTAGTCCTTAGCCATTTCGTTTCCTGCTCCCTTGGCCATTTCGTTTCCTGGTCCCTTGGCCATTTCGTTTCTTGTATTATGTTTGTGGAACAGCGTTAAGGAAACTAGTAACAGATAGTGAGAGACCTTGACCGTTACGTTTTCTGGCCCTTGGTCATTTCGTTTCGTGTTTCATGTCTGCCCTGCCTTCCAGCTCTTCTTGCTAAGTTGTATAATGATCTAATCCGTCTGTTGTCTTTTTCATTCTTGCAGGATAGGAGGCTGTGGTGGGCAGCGCAGGTAACGGACCATGAAGGAGGGCTCAGAAGGTGAAGCGCTGCCGATCTCTTTGACCAAGAAGGATGCGAGTAAAAATGGAAACAATCAAACCACGTCCCCCCCGCTGGTGCCCTCTGCCTTGGCGCCGGCGCCACCGTCCTATCTAGCGACGTCGTCGTTGTCTCCAGCAATGATAGCGGCACTAAGCGCCGAGGTGAACGCTGTCGCCGCCACCGCCGGTCACGCCAACGCCGGCGGAGAGATGGCCATGGCGGACAATAACGGGCATGGTCGGGTGACGACGTGCCGGCGGTCGCCGAGGGAACCAGGGAACGGAAGCACCACCCGAGAAAAGGTGTTCATGTGCAGCGTGTGCCAGCGCTGCTTCGGCTACAAACACGTGTTGCAGAACCACGCGCGGACGCACACCGGCGAAAAGCCGTTCCAGTGCAAGGAGTGCAAGAAACGTTTCACCCGGGACCACCACCTGAAGACGCACATGCGCCTGCACACGGGCGAGAAACCCTACCTGTGCACGTATTGCGAACGCCAGTTTGTGCAGGTGGCCAACCTGCGTCGCCACTTGCGGGTGCACACCGGCGAACGGCCGTACCGGTGCGGTACGTGCGAATCGCGCTTTTCGGACAGTAATCAGTTGAAGGCGCACACCCTCATCCACAAGGGCGAAAAGCCGTTCGAGTGCAAGCAGTGCCTGGGCCGATTCCGGCGCCGCCACCACCTCATGCACCACAAGTGTCCCATGGACGAGAGAAACATAGGCAGGCCGCGCCGAGGACGTCGGCCCAAGACCTCCGAGGACATGCAGCGGGAGGCCCTCGAACCGCCCTCCACCGTCGTGCCTGTGCGCCAGCCGCGCGCCAAGCGGGAACGTAAGCCGCGTGAGACCCGTCGCATTATCAAAGTCATGCCGCCCGCCATCCCAACCATGTCCATCTGCGATCCCGCCGGGCGCTACGCCATTGCCACGAGCTATGTCCCCGTCCCCTCTCCAGAGCAAACAGAACCCGAGGACCTGTCAATGCACAGCAGCGACAACGGCGACCGGCAACCCCGCAACTCGCACCACCAACCGCCACGCCCTTCCTCTGTGCCGCTCTCCCTCAGCGTGCACCCCATGAAGGCGGCCAGGGCGAGGTCCTCGATGATACAGGTGGACGACGACGGCGGAGGATCCGAATCGGAGGCCATGGTCGAGGAGGAGGAGGAAGACGAGGACGACGAAGACGACGATAGGGCCATGAGGGCGCGGGGACACGCCGACGACGAGTTGGATGACGACGAGGACTTGCAGAACGATGGTCCGATGGAAGGCGACTCTGAGGACTCGGATGACATGGATGAATTGGATGACAGGATGAGGGAAGCGGATCTGGATAACAGCTCTTTGCCGCATATCACCAGTAGCCATCATCATCAGCAGCAGCTCCAGCACGCCCACCGTCTCTCCCATCAGCATCCCCACCTGCATTCGCTCCACCACGCTCACCTCCACCACCACCACCATCACCACCGCCCGCACCATGGCACGCTCGTCCCCCACCCGCTCAGTCTAACCCGCGACGATGCCGTCACTTCCGCCGCCATCGGAAGGCCGGCGGCCATCTCGCTGGTGCAGCACGCCATGCCTCATACCAACATGAAGGGCAAGGACGACGAGAATGGGGATGGACGATGCTAGAGGTCCGTCTATGCTGCGCGCGAAGGAATCTGGTTTTGGCGTTGGCGAGTAAGGACCTACAGTGCACACCAGGGTGTCCAAAGTACCTGAGTTCCCCTCCCCCCCCTCTATAACCTCACCCACCCCAGCTATGGCTCAGACCCTCCCCCCATTCCGTTGGAAAGGCCCTTGTTAAGAGGGTTGTGCCATACTTTTCTTGAATGCCCATCTATTTGCTCTACTTTTTTGGATTATTTCTGGAAAATTGTTCCAAAACAAGTCTTGGAATTGCAAATTGCAATGTCGAGATATTTTCAAATCACAAGAAATCAAGTCAAAATTTGAAAATAAGAAGCGTTGTTGAGCATTCTGTTGTGCACTGTCTGTCGTGTCCTTCTTTCAATATCCGCTCAGAAGAGGTGAGACATCATCGTGAGTTGTCGAAAACCGGAGATCTTCCAGTTTGACACCGGTCTGCAACGTGCCTTTCTTCGCGAGCAGTGTAGACTCGGTCCTAGGATCCTGAAGAGGACCGAAGAGAAGATGTGTGTGGATGGCGTTTGGCTAGTTGTTGTTGTTTGATGCTGCTATTGTTGTTGTTTTTTGGAAAAGTTGTGCTGTCCAGTGTGACCAACCGAAGAAGAAGCGGCGGCGCGAAGAAGGTCCAAGATAGTGTCTGCGGTATATAAAAAAGGTGCATCGGACCAGAAGAAGATGAAAGATGAAGAAGGATACACGAAAAAAAAAAAGACAAATGATGAGGAGAGCATAGGAGAGGAAACTAATTCAGGGATATAATTTTATTATTATTGTTTTTTTTTTAATATGTTCATCCTCATTCACACCCTATTCCTTCGTTCGTCTTTAATTCCTCAGAGCTCAATCGGCCGAGGAGTAGTCGCGCGTTTTAACCCGACAGCGGGCTATTTTTTTGCCAAATGGTCGCCGCGCCAGGGTACGATGATTGTGTATAAGAGTTTAGTTAAAACTATTTTGCGAGGTAAACAAATGTTAGTTTAACATGAATCAGGGGTGACCAAAGTGTCGCCCCGAACACCACCATCTACCTCCGTTCAACTCAGGGGTGAGTTTCAAAGTCAACAGCATCATTCTCAAACCATTTATTTGTTTTCTGTTTTTAGTTATTCTTTTATTTTGCGATTTTCCTAGTTGTTCTTCTAGTAAAATCCCCTCATCCTACCTCCTCCATCGCACAACTGACATTATTCCCCACTATATCTCCTCCCCCTACATCATGCCGTCGGTTAAACGGGGAGTTAAGCCCTTAAATCTGCAATGCTTTAATAGTGAAACACAACTTATAATTTTGAAATATTTAAAAAGAAATCATTTGTTTCTTGCCAAACATTTTAAATATCCCACAAGAGTTTTAATTTTGCACTGGTATTTTGTGTCGACATCTCCAAAGAAATATATGGAAACACATGTTTTTGAACAGTTATTTCAAATTATTGGCATTGCAGAGTAGGGGTTTAGCATCCTTTGTTATTTTTACCGAATAAACTACCTCTGTTCAAGGTGTAGTTGCTTGAACCCCAGTGCACCTTAGAAAGATTCATTGTTGCTTCACCTCACTCCTAAGTTCTCTGGAAAAATGGCTTTTTGACTTCTATTTTTGTTTACTGTTAGCAGTTGCAAAAGCCATGACTTCTGGAATGACAGGACACAGCAACTCGTTCAACTTACCTCACAATTAATCGACTGATGTAGGGATAGGGTATCGAGGGATTGGGAATAAAACCCGCCACTCTCTAAACCGGTTGTATCATGGAACCGTTATAACTGATAATTTAAGCTGGTTTTAACAATCCGTTTAAGTATCACTTGATGCAGCCGAGTCTCTTTTATTCTTGCAACCCAAAAAAAAAACATCTTTGAAAGAATTTGAAAAAAATCCACAACTTTTTTTTTCAAGTACTTTCCAATATTTGACAACCTGTCTCTACCTCCTGTGTTTTTCACACCCAGTTCTTGTCATCTTCATCATTACTATCTCGTACTCTTGCAACACGTTCACTTAGCTAAGTTTCTGTAAAATTTCTGTATTTCCGCCTAATAAAAATACCCACTTAATTCCCTTTTTGGATAACCGATCCAGTAAGCTAGTACAGCACCTTTGTTATCCGTGGTTCTCCAATATGGCGCCACCTGCATTCTGGGTAGATTGCTTTAGTCATTTTTGCTTGTCTTAGTCGCACTAAAAGTCTGGAAAATGCGATCATGAAACAAACATTTGTTTTTTATTTTGATTACATTTCAAGTTAATTTTCAACCGTATTTCCAAAGTAATTATAACGTTAATTTCTCCCAGAATGTATTGGGAAGTAAGACTGTACTAGCAGTATAGTTTAACCAATAATTAAGTCATTATGACAGAAAAGAGAAATTTTAGAAGATGCCCAAAGTCTTAGAAACTTGTATGCGTATTTGTTGTTCAGCCTTTGTCAGAAATACAGAATTTTATCTATGCTGTAACCGTTATCTCTAGACTACATTTCCAACTTACTACGATGTCAAAATCTACTCCTGCAAACTACTATATTTTCCTCACTCTATTATTTTTTCTGTTATGCAACAAAAAACAAAGAAACACAAAACAAATCAGTCGTTTGTTTTTATGTTTTCTAATTCAGGGATTGGCTCGCCAGGGTTACCACAATCAAAAAAGGTTTGAGAAACTAAATATAAAATCATAACAATTTTTTTCTATTTTTTAAAAGATTAGGTAACCAAACATGTGGTTGTTTTAATACTTGTGTAGGAAAAACAAGTGAAGTCCTTTTTAATAGTTGTGTTGAATTGCCCAGTAGAAAAAAAGGATGATTTTTTTCTTATAGAGTTAGGTATTGGTCTGATTGTTGTTTGTGAATGATTGTGATGAACTAGTGTTGGGTTTGAAAAACGGATGTTTGTGTTACTACGGAGTGAATGTTCTTTATTTTAGTGACCAAGAAAAGAATGGGCTTTATAATTCTTATTAGTCTATATATAATTGATACATTTTCCTCATTGATATACTTTTAAAAGATAATCATTTTCCCCATTATATATTATGTGATTTAAGGTGTTTTAGTGAATGTATTTTTTTTGTTTGTTTTTGTTTCCCTTCAGATGTCCTTTAACCTTTGCCCTCCATCGTTGTTATAAATTATTTTTTATTGAGGAGTTACACAGGAGGGCGAGGTTAGAGGCGTCTACGCATTTAACCATGAATATTTAGCAGACGATTATCAACTATTTTAATAATCACCTGACAAGCAGAAATTGATCTCGTCATCAATTCTTATCCTTAATGTCATGGCTCCCCACGACCTCTAATCATTGATTTATGCAAAGAAAGTTGCGTTTTAATTTTACCTTTGGCGGCTTGGAATCGTGAAAGTGCTGGGAATTTTATTGTGCTATATACCCGGAGTTTCTACCATTATCACCACCGTTGCATTAGACGAGGTTCCCACAATTTTATATCTGTTGTTATGGATTTTTTTTATTTTATAAAAATAATCAATTTCAACTAGTAGTTACAAAACAAATTGAATCAATAAGTCAAAAAGGTTTTAAATTTCAAACGTTACTTGGGGAATATAATGGATTATATTTCATGATAATGTACTTAAACTAATCTTGGATTAACGTGGAAACCAAATTTTAATAAATGTCATGCATTGAGAAAAATGAAAATTGCTGTGAAAAATATATTTTACCTCTATCTCGTATAATGAAATGGTGATGGTACTTTGGGAAACATGTGTAAATATATATGTGGTCAGGGTATACGAAATGTTCCCTTTATTCACGTGTCATTTATGAATTAGTTATCAAAATTAATTCGCATAATTAACCCTTTCTATCTTCCTCTTTCACACACTCTCTCTCTCTCTCTCTCTCTCTCTCTCTCTCTCTCTCGAAAGTGCACTAGGCCCATATCTATATCTATATATACATGTATATTATAGCGCTATCAATATTTTTGTTGTTATATAAATGACGTTTTATAAGTTCCTATTTTAATCCATTACCATTTCTAGATATATAAATGGTATAGGGTGACCATTGTTAAGCTTTGATATGCAGAGACAATGTATGTTAACTTTGATTATCTCTTATTCTTCTAAGAATACAATTTATGTTTATCTAAGATCGCATCTTCCAATCGGTGATATAATATTTTAAAAATATTGGATGATCCCTCTTAGATAAAACAGTTATTGATGTCCTTCTACATGTATGATCTTTTAATCCCGTTTTCCCAGCGAATTAATTTTGATGTTAGCTTTGTGTATTTGGATTTGAATTTGACGTCTAGTTTGAAGAGAGTTTGGCGAAGTCATTTCAGTTTCAATCAAAATATTGCAAGAATCAACAATCTTTGAATTCAAAACCATAAACTACCTCGACACTCTTAACGGTTTTTAAAAATTAATTCTGCAATAGTTCTACCTCTACATTGATTTCTGGAAGATTCTCCAAACACTAGACCACGTAATTCCGAAATCCGCTTTGGTATCTTAAGTTCCTGGTTAAATGAATTTCATTTCATTTAATCGCTATTGCCAATCAAATATTGTGTGTCGTATATATATATATATATCTGTACTCCTTGCTGGCCAAATGTGAAATTGAAACATCGTAACTGTCTTATATAGCACCTTATATTTTGTTTGTTTTTTGTGTTAACTGCAGTCAGAACAGGTGACGATTAATAATTTTTTTTTCTCCAAGAGATTACTTGTCGTTATGCTGGGTAAATGATTAATAACGTTGTAAAATGGAATTTGTAGAGAGATAATGACTAGATTCAAGTATATGTACTTGAAATCTGAAAACCGAACTTGGAACGTATTTAATAGGCAACATTTTGAATTGCTAAGAAAATTGAGGAATAATAGATGCCTGATGAGATATTTAATGCTCAAATTGACCATATTTTATTCAAAGACCAAGATTTATTATCGTGAATAGGTCCTCGCATTTTATTTAACTCAGTACATGTAGTCAGCAAAATTATTTCTTTTGTCATTCAATTAAAAATTGCATAAAGTTTCCAAAGTTTCAGTCATGATGTCCTAAACGACAATCTAGCAGACAACTGTTTAAAAATTGATAAATAAAACTCAAATTTAATAAAAAATATTATGGGCCCAGAATCTGGGACTTTTTAAAACCTCGGTGAATATAATATTTAAAATGAATATTTTATAGTAACTCTTTTATCACGTTGGCATGTATAGTCTATTGATGGTATGGTCAAGTTTAGCACTTTATTTTCCAGTGCATAAGGTTTTTTTTTTCTTCAATTTTATAGAAAAAAAAGCTAAAAAAGCGTTAAGTTTGCCAAAGCCCACTGAATTTTCAAACATTTGCTCAATTTGAACGTCATTTGGATGCTCTGAAATTGCTTAAGAACCCATTTCGAGTATTCCAAACTTTCGTTCATGATCTGATGAATGAGAACATTTAACCAACAAAAATGTGTTTGTGTGCACGAGTACGGGTTAAGTTTTTCATCACTTATGATTTCACCGTGTCCATCACATTGTCATTGCCAACCCTTGACTGCTTTTTTAATTTTCATCAGTCCAATTGAAGCAGATGAATTATCATTGTCGTCCTCACCAAGGATGCGACTATATATTTATCGTGGGATAATAATGCCAAGTCGGCTTAATTCATTCGCTCAAAACGTTATTGTGTGCCTAAAAGTCGTTTGAAATTAACAGCGCCCTTGAAATTATCGATTTCTTCGATTTTTCTCAATATTCATACCTTCTATCTATACGTCTTGAGTATTAGTCTCCACTGTGTAAATAATGGTTCCTCTTGACGATTTTCAAAAAATAATAATAATAAATAATAATCACGATGTTGTAAGATTGAATGGGAAGCAAGTGGTATAAAATCAATGTTTCTCAAGTTTACTCCCAAATATACCGAATTACGTTCATTGCACGTTTTTATGATTCAAGTTTTTTTGAATCTGGAAACATTGCAAGATCGCCTGTAACGAAGTGGAGGCTAATACGTCACGTGATCTTCGAACTCACGCTTTATCAAAACCAATTTCTTTTTTAATTTCATCCTCGTATGCTTTTTATTCACTCGTTTTTGCTTTTCTTTTTTGATTTTTGTTGTTGATTTTTCTCGTATTTGGCATGAAAAAGCTGCGTGTGACAGCCTATAGTTATATTTAAGGAAACAGTAGTTCCTGCGAGATATCCGATAAAGGACGTAGGTGGTAGATGATATATATATATATCAATTAAGGCGAGCTTTATTGAAACCAATGGCCGGAAATTTTCCCTCAAATCCTCATTCCTGTTTGGGGAAATTTCCTGACCGTAATGCCGGGCGTTGCGTTTCTGGTTCCTGCGTTTTATTTCACAGTTAATGCCTCTGCCTGCCTGATGACCGTGGCCGTATTAGGGCACGTTGAGCCAAACTGACCCAGAACGGACCGTTAAGGTCTCCCACCCCCATCATCTGCCATTCGTTGAAAACATAACATTACTACGAACGTGTTACAAAACCGCTTGTTACCTCGTAGCGTTTTGGTGTGGACAGAGACTAAGCAACGTTAACCGATGCCACAGTCCCTTTGAAGAGGTGGTTATTTACCTGGAAATTTGTCTATATACAGGCTTCTGCAAAATGCTGTTGGACTATCCTAGTGTTTGCATCAGTTTTTCCTAGTCTAATTTTCACGTGTCACGCATTTAATTTCATTTGTTAGCCCGAAGGTGGGGCTATTTATTGTCCAATGTTATAATTTTGCGGGTCAAATGGCGCCACAACACAAATTTATCGTGGTAGGAATGGCCATCAGATGGCGAATATGCTTTTATGGTGACATCTGTGAACATGCTTTGCCAAAAGTCAGGCTGATGAGCTGCGGCGCTCCTGTTACCGGATAAATTTTAGCGGTGGCGCCACCGGACTTCCGCACGGGAAATTCGGCTAGACGAGAAAATTGGATGGAACTATTTTTCGTACCACCTTCATCTCGAGTTTTTAATCTTGAATTTTAGTGACGACGCATTTCCATTACAAATTGTGTTCAATTATAGAGATGCCCATATTTTTGATGCCAGGCATTATTAATTTGTCAAGTGATTATTGTGTTCATTATACCGTTGTGTTGGTCATTTTTTTTTATTTTTAATTTGAGCCTGATAACTACCTCGTAAGAAAAAATTGTAAATGTAATATTTATATGGGAAAGCAAAAGCGAATACTCATTCAGAATCTTTTTTAAGTTGTTTTGAATGGATTCGTTGGATTAGGTGCTCTTATTAGCGCACCTGTCGACATTTGTGTTCATATTTCTTATCAACTAGTTTGATTTCCCACCGAAAGGCCCCTCTCCCAACTCACGTAACTCACTTTGTCCAAATAATTTCTATCAATTATACACTGCAACTGCATAAAAAAAGAATACAGCGAGTATTTAGGAGACCTGATTACAGTCACGTACAGAAGGTGTGGTACTATTCAAATTTCGTAATTGAGATATATGCTGAATTTGCATTGAGATAGGCTGCATTTGAGAAATCGGTGCACGAGTTTAAACCCATTACAATGCTGCAAGGTTGGAGATACCTAGACATGGCCCAATTAAAAAGACGAGTTTTACAAACTGTACCTGGCACATTCAATTCTTAATAATCCGACCTTTATCACTTTCTGTTAAAGGTAGCTCATATTTAGAGAAAAATATTGGTTTATTAGGCAAAATTGTGAGATGTCTTACCTTTATGAAAGTTTAGTTTTAACTTAGAACAAGGCCGTATATGTCATCACTTTTTTTGAGGGGGGAATAGGGTCCAGAATCTTGGGGTACCCTATTTTCTCCATATATTTATAGGCCATTATTGGCCCAGGTGAATGTGTTCCTTTATTGCAGAAAATTTTCGTTTTTACCATAGAAAATTTTGGTTTTTACCTTAGAAAATTTGCGTTTTTACCTTAGAAAATTTGCTTTTTTACCTTAGAAAATTTGCGTTTTTACCTTAGAAAAATTGCGTTTTTCAAGCTAAAAGTCCATTTCTAGAGCAGAAAAATACCACTTTAAATGTAAAAGTGAATCGGCAAAATATATAAAATCTACCGATTTGATTTGAAATTTGTAAAATTTCTTGGTTTTCGGGTGGGGATTTATCATCAAGACCCCCCTCCCCCCCTTTATCATATATGCGGCCTTGACGCAGAATAATTGATGATCGACACTATTGTAATCAATTTCACTCAAAATAACCATGGGTGCATAATAGGATGTTCACAAATTTTATACGATTCCAATTGTCCAAAAACTTGCTATGCAGTAATATTTTTAAACACATCCTTAATCTAGTCTTTCCTCAATAAACATTAACCGTATTTGATAAAATGTACATACTCATCAATTTCCACACTTGCCACAGTAATGCCAAACGCAATAGAATCACTACTGCAGGCAATTTATACAACTTATAAAATCATAAAAAACAATGGTGCTTGCTACTCATAAACCTACAATATAGAATTTGTGAACACCCAATGCGACCTATGGTTGAACATACGTATTTGAAAATACTTTTTTTTTTCAAATTATCTGCTTTCATAACGGTAAGACTCCCTTATGATTTTCCTTTAAATCACAAAACTCATTTTATATGCATATTGTATTCCATTTCGTGCATGCTAAAGGCCCAAGTCTTGCTACTTCATGATTTGAATGTAAGGTTTATCAAATAAACCACTTCATCACACTATCAAATACGCAGCAAGGCTTATGATAATTTCCAACCCTGTTCGTTTATTGTTACACACTGTTTCTGTCGTTTGTCCTTCTTCATGTGGTGTTTCTTGAACATCGTCAAGGAATATCACCTGAAGTTGACGACATAACGGCTGGAAACCTCTTTAGTTTTTGCTAAGCCATTTTGTTTTTTCTTGTCTTGCAAACTAGGTATCCGAGTCTTACAAACGTGCTAGAGTAGCAAGTCCTTTATTGTTATCATATACAATTCAAAGGTTTGTTTTGAGCGAGCTTACCGACAAGGAACACTGCATTGCCCAGTATACACAAAACATAACTTGCAAACAAAAGCTTGCAAGAATAGAACCTATAAACGTAAATGGGCCGGATACCTGTTTCAAGAATACATTCACCTTCATATCCCTAACTAAATAAGTACCTGATTTATTTTTTCTGAGACAATAAATTGCATTAATTCTTATGCATTTTATATATTAAAAATCCATTACATTCATTTTAATGCTTTTTTTTTCTTCTCTCCAATGCATACCTCAGAAACATTTCATTAAGGAAATTAACAATTCGATCTGAACTATTGGAATATGTTCCATAGGCATGAAGCACACTTGACAGAGACAGTGTCTTGTGCAAACGTTTCATGAATGGTAGCAGTCTTTAAAAATTGAAATGCTGGACAGAAATCTATTTTCTTCCAACTTATGCTATATATATCTATATAGTTACAAATTTTAATCTATATACATATATATAGTCCATTGAAACAGCTGCCAAGGTATACAGTGCTACATCTATCTGTTTATAGGGTACATCCCAAACACATCATCCTACAACCATTTTTATTTTTATACGCAGTTTTATATTGCTATCTTAACAGACAAACAGGGTCTTACCATCGAAGCATTTAAGCCCCACATATCTCACTTGTAATCAATCTCAATTACACTATATATGTATTCTTTTATATATAGGTTCACCTAACTATGGCAAATGTGTATCATGGTCGTTTTATCCATTAACAATTTATGTTGTAATCACTATATATGTAGACTTAGATTGCAGCCCAAGTTTCAGTGTATTTTCTTCTGGAAAAACAAATCCCTGTTACCAAACTGACAATGTTTGACTAACAATACTGCTTATAAGCTTGTTAAACATGTGGCTTCAACGTCATGCTTTTTGTTTCTTCAATATTTTACAGAAAGCTAATATTCCAAAAACGAAAAACCGGGATTCAAACTCTTTGAGTTGGGAGTTTTGACAGTATTTTTTTTGTGTATGTCCATTAATTGGTCATCATAGCATTTTGCAATCAATAATACAACATTGATTACAATGATATGAAATATATACGTAATTTGCACCATTGAGAAATATATACAACCCTGATACTCGCTAGCATATTATACTACATATGCTGCTAAAATACAAATTATATATATATAGAGCAAAGAGAATTTATATACAATATAACAGCATTATCTCTCGTGAAAACCAATTGCCAATTACAATTTAGATTGAATCTAGTCTCAGTATTTAATAAGCCTGCCTCATATATATTTTTCAATACAAACATGTTTAATATTTGCCATCTAATCCTTTGGCATCATGTTTTAACTTTAATTTCCAATGAAACTTCCTAAAAGTTACCCAAAACTGCATTTCTTTTCATTTTCAACTGTCCAGCTTTTTAGCAGCTAATTACGTATAGCTAAGCACAATCCCCAAATCTCTGTCATTAGCTTTGAATGATGTTTTATTATGGGTGACGTTTACATAATTGCAAGGATTTGGGTATTTTTTCTTCGCGTTTTTATTTGTAAAGAAGTATTAATGATGAATAATCCACTGAATAAGACGCTGTTTCCGATATACTTTTGTCTTCTTAACTATATTATATATATATATATATATATACCAATATCGTGCTATATATCAATCTATGTATCTGCACATTATGTTTTTTTTGGCACTATTGTACTAGTGAAATTGCCTTCAAAGCAAAAGTAACCCAGTTGCCTAAAAGCTTATGGCGTGCAGACGTGAAACTTTTGATCCGTAATTTGTTGTTTTTTCATGATAAAGATCCTGCAAATTATTTTGGGTTTCTTCTTAAAAACCTAATTTCTGATGTTGAAGATCTTTAAGTGGACCCAGTTCTGTATCTGCAATGGAAAACTTTGAAACGCAATTGCAAAAAAAAAAAATATTGAAATGTTAATGCTATTTTGTATTGTTTTTTGTTTTCTAAAACGGGTAGTATGTTGTTACAAAAACTATTGAACGAATAAAATCTCCAAAAAAATCATTCAAAAATATCAATTTTTTAATTTTTTCAAAAATGAAATTTCGGTTACCTATTGATGGCATTTCTTTCTGCATCATCTTCAATCGCTTGTTAATTGCTATAAATAATCCAAAAAAAAAAAAAAACTTGTCTATATTTCCATTATCCAAATTGTGTTTCCACACTTAACATTAATGGTATAGGCTTTACTAACGGGTTCAGTGGCCCTTACTTTTGCGATTGTGGAAATTTTCCATTGGCATTGGTTTTATTGATTCTCATATATATACCTCAAATACGTAACTTGTATGATTCCATCCTCATCATTCCATAACAAATCTCTTATTAAACTATTCAAAATTTACTGTAAAGTACCCCGCTTACTTATGCTTTGAAGACGCCAATGTTTCTATAACAAGATGAAACTTTGTACTTTTTTTTGTTGAGAGTGATTTTCAAATTTATTCTTTGAAATTTGATGACTGTGTTGCCAATTGCTCGGGTACTTTTCAAAGATGACCATTTCCTCGGATCAGTTGTCATATTTCCACTTGAATGTTACAAATAAGCATTTCAAGAGGCCTGTTTGTATTATGTGAATGTTACATGTAGGGTGTTTGCCAAAAACTAAATCTTCTATAGTTCTCGTTTTTCAATTGTAAAATTTCTGCATTGGGTAAGACACACGCACACACCCCATTTTTTGGCCTAAACTTTTCATAGGCAGCACGGTACCAGTTCATCTTTTTGTAACAGCACGTCTTTATTTGGCCCTAACCTTTTCAGGCAACCATCTTGCTCATACCCGTTTTACTTCGTGGTCATGGTGCCGTGGCTTTTTCGAACGTGTAATTACGGATTGCCCATCTTGCCTCTAATATAGCTTGTGAACTATGTCCTTTTACACCCTCTGTCATTCCCACATTGCTGCCCTCTATATGCTTTACCTCTTTAATATATCTATATATCTATATTTATATATATACACACGAGCTGTATATTTTTATTGCATGTCACATTAAATAAGAGACTTGTTAAGAATTTATTAGTACAGAGGCGGATCTGCAACTTTGCTCAAAAATACTTGTCGAAATGTTGTCGCATGATAAGAGTCGTCTCGTACATAATTGCAGTATGTCTGACATTTTGCTAAGTTGAAATAAGTTGGTACAGACAGCATGTGGCGCCATCACTAATACATGTCACTGTTTTTTTAACATGAATGGCCGTGGATGGCGCTGTACGTTACCCATGATTTGGGCAACTTTCAGCGCCATCTATGTTCAAATGCTTCAAAAGTGATAACAAACTCGACGGTGGCGCCATCTTGCACCAAGTCTTTATTAATACGGAATTTAGGTCTTTGTTTTCGTGGAATCAAATGGAAAAAAAATTCTGATTTAGCATCTTGCCAATTTTCTATCCAAAAATAAAAAAGAAGCATGCTAATTTTAGAACCCCCACATGAGCTAAACAGAGTCGGTAATATTGTGGTAGGACCCTAGGGCTTAGTGTGATTTTTTTTCGGTTTTCTATGGCAAATGGCATCCAGTGTATGTATTGTTATATTCTTTACTACGATATACGTTCTGATAAAGTACAAATCACAATGAAAAAGGAGCATTTTCACCAAGAACGTTCGACACAAAGTGCTTTTTTGTGCATTCAGGGTTTATTCCATACGCCATTATTATTATTAATTGTAAAAGTAAAAAAATCACTCTTTTGATTACCTTATACATACGACTAAATTTAGTATGTATTCTAAAAAAAAAAGTGGGAGTGTTTGTGTATAAATGAGTTGACCACGTTGCATCATTGGGGTGTTTTCATCTTATCCAATGTTATAATGCCCGTATATTCCTAACCCTTTCATGGCATTAAAAAGCACCAGTAACAATGGTGCCACGCTGATCCCCATCATCCATGGCTTGTTTTAGTTGTATCACTTTTGATATTGTATCGACTGCGGGTTTTACTGTTATTTTTAAATGCCATGCCTATGGTTAGTCCAAAAAAATATATATTAATTGCCTTGTTAATTGTGAATCTGTTGATGTGTCCAGTGCTTTACCTTCATACCTCTTGTCGCCTTCACTTTCAATTTTCAACTTTCCTAAAATCTTTTTATCTCAATCTGCCAACAATTCACGTTTTAAATTCTTTTAAAAAATAATAAAAACATTATATATATATAAAAATACATATTATAAGTATGATAGCTGTGAAATAATTCATGTAATGATGCTTTTATAATGGGGAAAAAGATTAGTGGGGTAGGAAACGGGAAAAAGACACTGAGCTCAATGAACTCCCTTGGATTAATTACGGATAATCGAAATTGGTCTTTTTTAAGCCAAGTATCAGGGCCTTAAAAGTAGATTCATCAGTTAGAAAACCAATGTGGAAAGCTAGGTTTAGACTCCGTTTTTGATTAACTAACGCCCTTTGCCACATTTTATCTATAGCTTAGGCATAGCATGGAGTACTGGAGAAAAAAAATACTACTATACTAATTAAGAACAGCTTACGTTGAAAAATTCAATCATAAAAATACATCCAAAGCGTGATATGGTTATGTTATTCAAAAAAAGCCAAAAAAGTACTCGAAAATGTTGTTAGTGTTGAACTACCTCGACTGGTCCCTTTATTGGGCGATTTGTGGTTTTGTTAAGTGTATACAATTATAATATAGACACATGTGTAAATGTGTATATATCGAAGTGTTCGATTGTAGTTTTTTTTTCTGTTTCTGGTTTTTAAACATTAAAGTGTTAAACAAAATATCATTTTTCATGATCTTAAATTTCACAAAAGTTTCTTATTGGATATGGATAGGACAGGTTGTGCAACGAAGAGACAACAACTGTTTGTTTAAAAGGTGTAAAACTTTCATCAGGAAATAAATGTGTAACCTGCAGTGCAGTCAGAAAACAGGTTTAATGGGTCGTTTAGCTACAAATTATTAATCAGAGATTGAGCCAAAGATGGTGCAATCTCCCATTTTGGAACTAGTGATCCCAACGAAGGAAATCCCCCCTATATTTTTTTTGGTTAATTTACACCCTATGTTTAATAGTGAAGAAAAGTGCAATTTTCTTCAGGGCCCATGCTACACAACCCTCTAACGTGGAAGAGCTCTTTATTTATTGTTATCTCCTTTTTCTTTTCTCCCCCCTTGCATTTATTCGTCGACCATCTTCCGCCTCTATAAAACGTAATTCGCTATTCCCAAGTTGTCTGTAGGGAATCGTTACATTTTCTTCATCTCCCCTTGTTTTTCCACAACTTTCCTCCTATATTTACTTGAAATTGTGCTCTGGTTCTCCCATTCCGTCAAGCCGGCATCTTCTCTCCCCCTTACAACTCAACGTCTTTGCAGGACACACAATTGACTTTTAAGATAATTTTGTCGTTTATCCGACTGCCTCCAATAGGACCCCTTGCTCGTGGTCAACGTTCCAAACATCTAATAAGGGACTAAATATACCAAATTAGATGACTTTTGTATTTTATGTCAAACAGCAACCAAACATGTGATCAGTGACATTTTTCTGAAACTTATTTAGTTTCAGAAAAATATCGCTTATAACAAATGTTTGGTTGTTGTTTGCCACAAAATACCAAAGCTATGAAGACTTCAATTCAATTCGTCAGAAAATAAATGCCATATGGTAGTGGGAATTTCAGGAAAATGCTTCTACGTCAGTAGCGACTTAGACAGCATTGTTAAATTGAATTGAAGACATCACCATTGATTTGCATTTCAAAAGCAATGGGCACGAGACTCACAACTGAATCGTTTATGTTGTCATCCTGAAGCGTGTGGTTTTCTAATGTTGCATCAGGGGTTTTAGACATTTGCCATGATTGTAATTAAGATGCTGTCATTTGCAAACACATTTCCCTCGCCTTAATGATTACTTTTTTTACTTGTTATTAAATTCATGCTGGGCCTAACCTGGTGGGGGATTTTCTGTGTTGCTGTTGTACTAGTTGACCATCCAACCTATAGCTGCAATGCTTTTTTCGCTGGCTTGTCGTTTATTTGGTTGAACGAGGTCCTCGTTGATAAACAGAGTACTTGAGCACTAAGCAAACTCGTAAACATTGAACGTCGTCACTTTTCCCTATCATCCCCTTTAATTTCTCCATCTTTCCTTTCCATCTGGCCATCGTGTCGTCGTTTACGTCACTATCAGGGCGGCCATTTACCCCCACCATGGATATACTGCTTTTTCCGACATTATTCCCCTTTATTACTCTTTTTCCCCCCATCCTCCTCTACTGATCCTCCCATAGTGCCATCAATGGCTGCCATTTTTTTCCCCTAACTCGACATGGAACTCAGAAAACTAGGGGCTTCGTTCGTTTCTAGGGCTCTGCTTTTTTTTTTTCTTTCGGTTTACCCCCGCCAATGCATTTCAACCCCTCCTTCTTACTCAACCTTCCACTGCAATTGCTTTCCCGGTATTGTTTCCATCAGTATTTCGAGTTTCATTTTGGAATTTCATTGGGGTTTTATTAGCTTGCCTTCAATTTCCATTATTCCATCGCCATTATTTTTCCCCACAATAGACCATCGTTAGTTGTTCCACAAAACCCTTGCTATGGACTGCTTGTCTTATTTTGGATTTCTAAATATGAAGGCTCAGCATTGTTTTTCAAGTTTAAAATTAATATGTACTAGTTCGAACCAAACTGGCAGCCATCTTGTCCACACGTTCCATAAATTGATCCGTTTATTTAACAATTTAAACGATTCGAATTCGTTGCTGTTGTTGATTCCTTGAAAAGCTAATCCATGGAAACATATTAAATGATTAAGTTGTTGTTTCATGGATTCAATGTTATCCAGTGATCGGCCCTTCAAAGAATTTAATATCATACCGATTATATTACATACCGACTTCATGCAATGGGGGAATTAAAGGAATGCACTGAATTCCTCTTATTTTCCTTAAAAAATCCTATTATATACCCATGAATAGGTCGCCCTGAGGACTTATGTTTTCTGCCTGCACTTTATCTGACTTTCTGAACCATCCAATTGTCAATAGTATCTTACTGTTGAAAAAGTAAACCACGAGCATTCTCCTGTACCGTTATCAATTGATTTGAATCTGTCTTTGAAATGGTGACAATTTTGATAAGATTCAAGAGTTTCTTACTGGCAACGTGAAGGCGGTGCTCAAGAGGCGTGGCACACAGATAAGCTGAAGTCATTGGGGGATTCTTTGCTACTTCCTTCTTCTTACCTTTTCTCATCTTGTACTTATAAATTGCTATTGTAGAATTCAGAGTGCCCATACACCCTCGTCCATAAATATTTTACTAGCTTTTTGGCCCTTTTTCGACCTTATTTCTCCAATCGATGTTAAGATTCAAACAGAGGCATTGCCCTAACGTCTCGCAATCCATTTTCAATTGATTTTCCCCCTCAATTTTAGAGTCTTTATTTGGGGACAAGATGAGGATTCGAAATAAGTTTGATATTTATGTTACGTTATAGCCTATTATGTCCACATCTATTATTATTTGTTGAATAACATTAAGGCTGACTTTGACAAGGATCTGCTACTTGAAATTCCATAAATGCATTAGTACACTTTTGATAAAAACATTGATGTTAGTGAAAAAGTCAGCTATTGATTATATGTTAATTTTCAACTACTGTGTCTACAAGAAAATGATTCGAAATCGAAAATGAGAAAATTGAAAGTATTCAACCTGTTCCAAAACAGTGGTTCTCAAACAATATCCATGGTCAAGGAATGCATTTCATCCTAGCTGAAAACGGATTTGGGAAGAATTTACTGATTTCGTCTTAGCTGAAAGCGATTTCAATAGAATTTATGGATTTCATCCTAGCTGAAAACCGATTTGGCTAGAATATATGATTTACTCTTAGCTGAAACCGATTTTTATAGATTTCATCATAGCTGAAACCGATTTGAATAGAATTTAAGTATTTCATCCTAGATTAAAATCGAATTGGATAGAATACATGTATTTCCTTTTAGCTGAAAACCGATTTGGATAGAATTTGTGCACGCTGCATGAGTATTATCTGCTCACAAATGCACATTTAAATAAACTCAATTCAAATCTGTTAATCAGATAAGGATGAAATCCATAAGTTGTTCCATCCAAATCTTGTCTTCAGCTATATAAATTCTACCCAAATCGGGTTTCAGCTAATGATGAAATCCAAAACGTATACACATTTGTTTCAGCTAAGGATGAAATGTATGAATTCTATACAAATCCGGTTTCAGCTTGGGACCATACATTCTTTCCAAATCGGTTTTCAGATAGAATGAAACCCTTCCGTGACCATGGATATTTTGGTATCGAGACCTCTTTAAACTCTAAAAATAGCAGAGAACCCCCTTCTACCCTTAAAAGCAAAGACTCCCTAGAGCTTTTTGCTTATTTGGGTTCCATTTACGAGTATATAGTTTCCATTCTCCAAGTCACGTTTTGCCTCGTCACCGCCTACGTTTTGAAATGTGTGCATTTTCTGACTTCCTAGTTGGCCATCCATCCTCGCGCCTCTTCAGCGCTCTACCATTCTTCAATGACACCGGCTTATCCTTGCATTCGTCAGTGGGGCGACCTTGGTGTTACTGACACACACACAACTGCTTTCGAAATCGATAAGCCAGCCACCAACCGAGGCTACTGACACTGTTTTCATATCCGTGCCATTGCCTTCATCACTGTGCATCGACACCAAGTTATAGCTCTCACGCTTCCTCACACGTCATTCTGCTAGTTAACGAACACCTTCGTTTTCTGGTCAAGTGCCAGGGCCCAAGAGTCAACTTTTCGAACCATGTTGCTGGAATTCATGGATCAATGTCTCTAAACAATGCACTCCTTCCAAAAAAAGGCGTCGGCCATACTTTTAAAGCTTCTTATTGGCAAAACTAAACTGGTTTCTTTTCAGGCATTGTGGAACACGTGACGCCAACTTTATGAAAAACTCTATTTTTGTGGTGTTTTTTTGTGAACCACTTAGAGAAGAGTAAAGGGGGACTTTCGACCAAACATGTTTGTTTGTGGTTTTTTGTGCTTGTTTTCCTTTGGAACCTCCAGCCTTGAATGGCTGTTTTTTAATCTCCTCTGTGGCCATTTGCACGAATTAAGAAAGGGTTCGGGTTCGGGCCTCCAATAAACAGGAGAACCTCTGGTGAATGTAAACGCTGGTGTTTTCCCCCCTAAAGTTTGTGTTTCATGTAGGGTTTTTTAATGGTTGGGGACTTCTAGTTAGAGTAGAGGATTTGGTGGTTTTGCCAATGCTAACTTTTAAGGACTGAATGATTTTTTTTATTGGATTTCCTGTTCTAATGTTTTAATGGTTTTTCCCTCTTGCTTAAATTACTGCATGTTGAAATTCAGAAAAAAAAATATTTTTTTTTTATTAAAAACGCTCTTAAATAAATTCGAAATTTAGTTAAAGAGCACATGTTGTATTTATTCAAAATGGCTAACAATACAAAAATAATGTAGAACTTATTTGTGCTGTGGAAACTGAATGAGTTCAGCCTAGCTGAAATTCGAATTAAATCGGCTAAGGCATGAAGAGCGCGCATGCGCACATGCTTTTCAGCTATGAGGAAATCCATTTCGTGCCTACAGCTAATATTGTAGAAGAAAACCAAAGCTACCTATTGTTCAGTTAAGTGGGATTAACCTTGAAAGTTAAAACTTCCTGACTTTAATTTTGAGTTAACAGATTTAGGGTTTTCGGTCCTTGCCCCCCGATTTAGACCCTTTCACTTTCCTGCAGCAACTTTTGTTCTCCCTAAAAAGCACTTATTTCTAGGGGGAAACTGATCATTACCGGCTATTTCTGTCCACTGTTAATTCTACTTTTTACCTTGAAATTCCACATGCCGCCAACAACCGCTTGATATATGTACACTTTTGTATACGATCGTACTGTGTGTCTTGTTAGGTTATAGAAAATTGTATACATTTTATTTTTTGGTGTTTTCCGTTTGCGAACATTTTTTCAACTAACACTCGAGCTTAAAACTTATCCTTTACGCCAACTCTAATCTGAGATTTAAAAAAATATATATGTATAAGTATGTATTCTGAAAATTAAAGTATAGGTTTTAAAACCCAGGTTCGGCCTTTATGCCAAATTTCTGCATAGCTAAATACAAATTTGCATTCTGCCTTTATTCTACAATCCGAGGTGTGTTTGGCTCCTCTAGACTAAAACCATATATAGCTAACTAACCACATTGCGCTAATTATATATCCTTAATTATTATAACTAATATGCGGCATCATGATTTATGTCGGGTATGCATTTTATATACCTTCTCGTGTGCCTAAACAATACGTGTGCGTGTATTTTCCGAAATAGTCACTTTTTACTAAATATGATGGACAATGACGATTCCAGATTATTCAGACGTATTATCTTTTCCCGTGTTTTTGGCAATTTTTTATTATTAGGGGCAGGGATATTTCAATTTCGGCTACCTTATATACATAATTACAAAATGGCGTCTATATAGGTTCGTTTTTATAGGATACCAAATATAGTAGGGTTTTGGGGCACTGTTTACCATTTCCTGTGTTATGCGTGTATACTATTTTGATGTTGACAATAATGTTTACCCAAGTTTGAATGATTTCTGCACTGTATTGCGGGAGAAAAAAAAACTAAATATCTACAGTACGTACTACCTCAACAATGGCGTCTTTTGCGGTAATAATTTAATATTTCACCGCATCTCCATTCACGTGCACATTATATTTGATTTCGTGAATCTTATATCATGATGTAATCTGTCTCACACCTGGATGCACCGCATTTCTCCTAAGGTTTCAAAATGGGAAGCACTTTTTGTAGGGCTCACAATATCACTAAATGGTTGCAAATTCTATGTCCACAAACGTTTTTTTGCCAAAATACTAATTTTTTCAGCAAAATTCACAAGTCATTTGTGATCTGTCCTAAATGCATAGCTGTACCACAATTATAGTTTCAGAAGACATGTACATGTGTATGTTGAAATATACTTCTAAATGAGTTTTGTCCTTAAGGGCTTCTTTAGCCTTAACCTTTCCTTATTTCCTGCGTTTTTTTCCTTCGCCATCTGCTGCGCTCTTTACGCTTGGTTGCATCATGTTTCGTTAACTTTAATCTCAGATTAATACAGACAATAAGTATCTGCAAATAGTTGGCGTTGCTGGAATGTCATGGCCATCCTATGTCATTCCAGCCGGCAAAGGCTATTAAGCCACCTACTTGAAGATAACTATTGTTTTTTTCTGATGAATAATGATGCAACCGACTAAAACCTTTGCTGCTGTTAATAATATATCGACTCGCATTATTTCCCACAATGGGCATTTTAATTCGTTGCGCTTTTTTTACACTAATTCACAGTCATGGGGAAGCACTAACTGCATTTCAGCCTGCTTTGGATAATCCTTATGTGTTTATTAACATTTTTTTATTTTGCCTTAAACACTGCCAACTAATGGAAATATGTTTTTATTTTCCAGAATGACAATTCTACCTCAATTAATTATTATTTGCCACCTTATTTACACGTGCTAAAAGTGAAGTCCTTATTTTTCAGTAGTTTATACATTTTCCTTAAAAATTGAAGCCGGTTTTATAGCAGTTTCATGGGTCCAATCTCGGGTTGCCTCCCGGTGATAGTGATCGATGTAAACATTCATGTTTTATTAATTTGCTTCCATTTTTTTTTTGTTTCTTAGATATTTTTTGTCTGACCGTCTCCCATTTTTTTTTGGTTTTATGTTGCTAGGCAACCAAGTTTTTTTGTGTATAAATTGCATTGCCCGTTGTATTTGTTCGTTTGGAAGCCCTTTGGTGGCACTAGTTTTTTTTTCAAATATCATAAATTCGTCAATTTTTATCCCTCTGTGCTTTCAAAGCTACCCCTGATGTTATGTTTAACGAAATAATGTCACTGATGGATAACGGATGATGTAAATTCTCAAACGTTATTCATTGCAGTATATATATTATACCATCAATAGCTTTGAAAGCATGTTCTTCTCAGGAAAAGGCCCATTCGTGTCTCAAATTTGCATTATTATTAGTTTTATTTTTTTGCACCTTGATAAACCCTGTATATCCACCTATTTTTTTAATATTGCCATTGACTATTGGTTGCTTAGTTTCATTGCTTTTTTTCGCTTCGCTTGCCGGTAACGTTTCGTTTTGTTCGTTGCATATTCGCAGTAATTTGAATTTTTCATTACTTCTAGAGTTTTATTCGAAATGAGTTCGTATTGGACAATAGAAAACTATGAGCTTATTTTTCATTGGTTGGTTTCCAGACGTCTTCCTATATTTTCATGCGCCTCTTGATTGAAGGGAGAGTCAACGAAATAACGAGAATATAACGCAATTTTTCAAAGTTCCTTACAATTGCAGTGAATCAAAATAATGGAGTAATGGAATAATGGCAGCTGGTATAACATGTTGTGATGTGCCCAATACCCAGTGTTCCTAATATTTTAATGGGCCATTAACTTATGTTTGAACCATGCACATGTTTATATAGGAACTCGTCCCGGTTGTTTGGTTTCTAGATTATTTTTATTGAATTAGTTTTATCCTGGTTGCACAATCTTTGTTAATTTTTTTTTCGAAGATTGAAATTTTACCCACAAATGTTTTCCAAAGAAATATATTGTAATGATTTAAATTTGCAACTTGGTTTACAAATATGCAGTTATAAATTCTTTCAACTCATCGTATACAAAGTTTATGCAACCTGCAAGTAGTTTTAGCTGCATTTCTTCTTTATTTGATTTTGTCTTCCATGCAGAACGTGAAACCAACCATTGATTATTTGCGAAAATTAACTTGTAAATTTAAAAATTTAACAATTAAGAAAGGTTATAAGCCAATGTTCTAATGATTAATATTTTCTCAGCAAAGAGATGGTTAGATACAAAATTTTCTGGCTTTGATAAAAACGAAACTTTGGATCATCTTTGCTTGTAAAATTCATGCTCTTACTAACACTAATAATCTGATTTCATCTAACAAATTTAAAATACTATCATTAATATCAGTCTATGGCCTTTCACTAATTACATCGTTTAAAGCAAGTGTGTGTGTGCGCATGGTATAAAATTAATATAATGGAATTTTAGTCTAATTGCTCTCTTATTATATGTATTAATCAAAATTAGGCTCTGATCAAACAATGTCAGCTAGCTGTTAATAAACTAAAATAAGTATTATTACATTTTTTGGTTTTGTGATTGTATACTGAATGAATGCGTTTATGTCGTTTGTGTATGTGTTGTCTCCCAAAAACCCTTCTCCAATAGGCCTAACCCAACAACTCTTTTATTATGATAAACAAATACACCTTTCAGTATTTCTAAAATTTGGCAGAATAATCTTTAAACATTTGCAGCAATTTGTTATCTAAATTCTTATAGTGTCTGCTGGTGCTTAATTTCAAAGTTGTACTTGTAATTCTAGAATTATAATGCATTAGGTCCTTGAAGCCATGCAGGTTAGTTGATTTACAAGTAAAGTAGGTAGTTAAACAATTTAGTTTTTTCAATCATAATATTTTTAGAATTTTCTTCAATATTTCTTGAAACAAAAAGATGAAAATTCATTGTTTAGGAATATGGTACATAAATTAGCTTAAAATCATTCAAATATAAAATATGATGAAAATTACGATTACATAAAAGTGTGAACTGTTATTCCACTTGAAGGGAAATGCGAATTTCTTATATTGTTGCTGCATCCTGTCGTCACGACATCAAACTAATAAAACTTTTCATGGAGGTTTTTAATTTAAAAAAAACTATTAAATTGTCTAGCAACATGTTTTTTTCTCTTATCACGCGAAGTTTAATTACACGACACAACACTTTATGTCCTTTTATTATCATTAAATCTACGACTGAAATATATTTTAGACTGAATTTGCAGTCAATCGTTGTTATTCTAATATACACTTGATGAAAATAAAACTATTGGTACCATACCATGTTGTTTCCAGAATCAATCTTTCAATAAGAAATAACACATTTAAGTTGTTTGATTTGGTGAAAATTTGTAGTAATCGAAGTTAACTATATTTTTGCAGTGAGTTATACTTCATTGATTTAGGAATATACTCGCAGTGGGTTATACACGTTATGATACTGTCACATGTATCACATGTGTCAGGTTTGTGAGTTAGTGTATTTATAAAACAATATTGTGTTGTGGGAAAGAGACAACGTTTGAGCAATAGTATCGAGAAAAAATTGTTTGTTAATTTATCTTTACAGTAAGATAAGTAGCAATAATGAAGTAACATTGTCCCTAGCATGTGATATTAAAATTTCACAGAAAGAATTAAGTGTAAGTACATTT
The DNA here is from genome assembly GCA_034696685.1 of Julus scandinavius. NCBI lineage: Eukaryota > Metazoa > Arthropoda > Diplopoda > Julida > Julidae > Julus > Julus scandinavius. Next base: position 723 of record JAQGAE010000748.1, on the reverse strand, counting down.
ATAAATGATGTGCATTGAAGAAACTAACCATTTATAAACGACTCCATTTATTATAATTAATTAGAAATCATGGTTTTCTTATTATTAAAGCTATTTTGCGAATATCGAAGCTTAGTATACCGGCCAATTCAAACTAAAAATTGCAAGTAATTGATAGCTTAATTATTATGTAAAAGGATTTCATTAATTGATTTTCAATAACAACGAATGCGATTGGGTAATGAAATATCAATGGACAACCAAATTGTACTACAATACATGAAATTTAATTTGCGCTAAAAAAAGTTTGTATAGCATTTTTTTCATTTTTACAACCATACAGACAATGCAAATTATGCAACTGAGTACATTCGTATGGGCCACTGACTGTAGGCGGCGCTGTTATCTACACCTCTACGCAAAAAAACGGCAGTTAAAATACATGATATGCTTTATTAATAATTTAGCCACAAAGCAAGAGAGTGGCGCTCTATATAATAATATGATAATTTAAAATATATCATAATTCAAGCGATTCGTGGAATTCAAATAAATACGATATCAAGAAACCATGCCATTGACACCCTGTACAACTTTGTTTATGGGGATAACAGTTGGACTCATGGTACCGAGTACGACATCACTGTTTCTTAAATGTTTTCAACCTCTCGCGGTTAACGGAATATGCTGCGGCTGTTGGAGGGGATTTTAAACTTTGATGTAAATTCATTTAAATTCTGTTTT